>ML315807.1:0-66327 GCA_005239505.1 Nicotiana paniculata
CATATCCCACAAGAAATTTTCCAGCTCTTTGGCACTCCTTGCACCACCATAGGCCTTCGGCTCTGGAACCCTCACTTTGGGACGTTCATCACTTCTAAGGGTAGTGTTATGCATTGCCCTTCGAAGTTGATGTACGTCATCACGTAGTTCTTCTTTTTCTTGGCGCACCAAGGCCATTTCTGCCAGCATAGATTCGTGTCTTACCGCATAATTTGCCTCCAAACATGCGATCCTTGCAAGAACAGAAGAATTAGATTCGATTTCAAGAGCCTGCCCCACGAGCGCTTCCAATTGTTCTACTCTTTGGCGTAGATCAGCATTCGTACCACTAGCCATGCCTTCGAACAACACCACGTAATCTGCCACTGGTCGTCTTGCCACCTCCACGAACCTGCCTTGCTCTGATACCAGTTGTCACCGGGGTGATTTTCGTTAGTCCGAACCACACTCGTGCGGCAGTCAAGTTGCGCGCTTGACTCAGCCTTTCCCACACTTAGCCAAATTTAAGAAAGTTTGGCCTTGACGATTTTTGGGCAGCAAAACAGTAAGGAACACAAGCCAATACGGGAAAACCCAACCTTCGCATTAATTTCGAAAACATACAAAGGAAACCCTCACTTTCTATGATCACAAGTCGATCACAACCCACTCTTGACGAAGATTACAAGTCGTTCTTGGCCAACACTAAGACCTGCCCAAGCCTAGCCTTAGTACCTTTTGAAACACCTTGAAACCCTCATGTTTCATTCTTGTTTTCCTCTTGTAATTCCACTCGAAATTACCCACACTCCTCTGCCTAAGTCCATAAGGCCCTATTATAGAACATAGGCAGCCCTTAGGACTTGGTAGCACATTGACACTTGTCGTCGGACACTTTTTCCACTTGTCGGGCTAAGTTTAAATCTGATCCTAACTTTTAGTTGACATCCCCAACTACTTAGGCCATTATACACGAAATGGGATCATGGATACAAGCATAATCAGTTCATAGGAGATCATGGGGACAATGGTAGTTGAAATGTAACCGCCAACTACTTTGGCATGTGCCTTGCATGTGCCTTTTGACTTGGTCAGCTACGCTTCACGCCTAAGCTTGCTTTGTGCCAAGATTTAGCTCCTCTTTGACATTGTTCCGCACCAATGGCTAATCCGTATTCTGCCGCCATGACTTTGCTGCACACGCCCAATGCCGCTGCCGCCCGCACACTGCCTTGGCCTAGTTTTCTGCCTTGCCCATGTCAATACTCATTTCCCTCGTGCCATTGCTTGTATTTTCATTCACATAGCCTTGCCGTTGCTATTAAATGTCTTTTCCATTCACCCGCACATCTGTCTTGCCTTAGCTTAGCCCGCACCTAGCTGCCACAACCCATAGTGCCATTGCCTGCTGATTTTGGCGCGCATGCCGTCCTAACATTGTCTACACTATTTTGTCAAGCCCTTTCCAAGCGTGTCTTTCCCATTCCCAGACCTTGGCCAATACTTTCCCACAACAGCCCTCATGTCAATCCCTTGTCCGTCGCCCGCATGATCGTATTGCCCACGCATAGGCTAATGGCAAAGCCATAACGCCCAATCCTTGCCATAGCCGTGCCAACGCCTGATGTCAAAGAATTGGGTCCTAACAAACCACCCACACCCTTTGAAATCGACGTCCTCGTCGAGCCAATTCAATTAATCAACCCCAAGGGGTTGTTGACATACAATGCCCCAGGTGCTTTCTTCACTTCTGCCACAATGGCATTTGCTTCCACCAAAGAATTAGGTCCTAACAAACCACCCACACCCTTTGAAATCGACGTCCTCGTCGAGCCAACTCAATTAATCAACCCCAAGGGGTTGTTGACATACAATGCCCCGGGTGCTTTCTTCACTTATGCCACAATGGCATTTGCTTCCACCACTTGTTCCTGTCTTTCCGTAGCCAGCATTGCATTCACCCTCGCCTGCACCGGACAGTCCTTCTTTAAGTGTAGTCCACCACAAGTGAAACATCCCTTGAACTTGTCGTTTCTTTCCTTACCGTAGGAAATATCCGCTTGCCTCCCATTCTTAGCAAACCCTTCTGTTTCGGCAACTTGTCCCTTTCCATTCTTCTTCCATTCCCTCGCCTTGTCTTTCTTCCCATCATATTTTTAATATTCAGCAGGGTCATCACCTAAATTAAAATCCGCCGCCGCAATAGCCGTTGAGAGGTTTCTCACATTCTGCCTCCTCAACTCTAATTGTGCCCATCCCTTCAACCCGCTCATGAAGTAATGTAGCTCGTCTTCTTCTGCCATATACTTACATTCAGCATCAAAGACGAAAATTCCTTGACATAGTCTCTCACCGTGCCACTTTGTTTCAAGCGACGCAGCCCATCTCTTGCAACCCATGACGAGTTGCCACGACTCGTGTACACCACCACACTTTTGCATCATCCGTCAAGTACATAGGTGTAATGGTCACCTTATCATCATCCGGCACACGAGCAGCTTTAAAATACTGCTCCATATCCCACAAGAAATTTTTCAGCTCTTTGGCACTCCTTGCACCACCATAGGCCTTCGACTCCGGAACCCTCACTTTGGGATGTTCATCACTTCTAAGGGTAGTATTCTGCAATGCCCTTCGAAGTTGATGTACCTCCTCACGTAGTTCTTCTTTTTCTTGGTGCACAAAGGCCATTTCTGCTAGCTTAGTTTCGTGTCTCGCCGCATAATCTGCCCGCAAATGTGCCATCCTTGCAAGAACTGAAGAATTAGATTCGATTTCAAGAGCCTGCCCCACGAGTGATTCCAATTGTTCCACTCTTTGGCGTAGATCAGCATTTGTACCACCGGCCATGCCTTCGAACAACACCAAGTAATCTGCCATTGGTCGTCTTGCCACTTCCACGAACTTGCCTTGCTCTGATACCAATTGTCACAGGGGTGATTTTAGTCAGTCCGAACCACACTCGTGTGGCAGTCAAGTTGCGCGCTCGACTCATCCTTTCCCACACTTAGCCAAATTTTAGCAAATTTTGCCTTGACGATTTTTGGGCAGCAAAACAGTAAGGAACAAAAGCCAATACGGGAAAACCCAACGTTTGCATTAATTTCGAAAACATACAAAGGAAACTCTCACTTGCTATGATGACAAGTCGATCACAACCCACTCTTGACGAAGAACACAAGTCGTTTTTGGAAAACACTAAGACCTGCCCAAGCCTAGCCTTAGTCCTTTTTGAAACACCTTGAAACCCTCATGTTTCACTCTTTTTTACCTCTTGTAATTCTACACGAAATTACCCACACTCCTCTGCCTAAGTCCATAAGGCCTTATTTATAGAACATAGGCAGCCCTTAGGACTTGGCAGCACATTGACACTTGTCATCGACAGCTTTTGCCACTTGTCGGGCTAAGTTTAAATCTGATCCTAACTTGTATTTGAAATCCCCAACTACTTAGGTCATTATACACGAAATGGGATCATGGATACAAGCATAATCAGTTCATGGGAGATCATGGGAGATCATGGGGACAAGGGGAGTTGAAATGTAACCGCCAAGTTCTTTGGCATGTGCCTTTTGACTTGGTCAGCTATGCTTCACGACTAAGCTTGCTTTGTGACAAGCTTTAGCTCCTCTTTGACATTGTTCCACGCCAATGTCTCATCCGTATTCTGCCGCCATGACTTTGCTGCACACGCCCGACGCCGCTGCCGCCCGCACACTGCCTTGGCCTAGTTTTCTGCCTTGCCCATGTCAATGCTCATTTCCCTCGTGCCATTGCTTGTATTTTCATTCACATATCCTTGCCTTGGATATTGAAAGCCTTTTCCATTCATCCGCACATCCGTCTTGCCTTAGCTTAGCCCGCACCTAGCTACGACAACCCATAGTGCCATTGCCCACTGATTTTGGCGCGCATGCCGTTCCATGCTGCCCTAACATTGTCCACACTATTTTGTCATGATCTTTTCAAGTGTGTCTTGCCCATGCCAAGTCCTTGGACAATACTTGCCCACAACAGCCCTCATGTCAATGCCTTGTCCGTCGCCCGCATGATCGTATTGCCCGCGCATAGGCCAATGGCAAGGCCATCACGACCAATCCTTGCCAAAGCCGCGCCAATGCCCGATGTCAAAGGATTGGGTCCTAACAAACCACCCACACCCTTTGAAATCGACGTCCTCGTCGAGCCAACTCAATTAATCAACCCCAAGGGGTTGTTGACATACAATGCCCCGGGTGCTTTCTTCACTTCTGCCACAATGGCATTTGCTTCCACTACTTGTTCTTGTCTCTCCGCAGCCAGCATTGCATTCACCCTCGCCTGCACCGGACAGTCCTTCTTCAAGTGTGGTCCACCACAAGTGAAACAACCCTTGAACTTGTCGTTTCTTTCCTTACCATAGGCAGTCTCCGCTTGCCACCCATTCTTAGCAAACCCTTCTGTTTCGGCAGCTTGTCCCTTTCCATTTTTCTTCCATTCCCTCACCTTGTCTTTATTCCCATCATATTTTGAAGATTCAGCAGGGTCATCACTTAAATTGAAATCCGCCAATGCATCTGCCGGCGCAATAGCCGTTGAGAGGTTTCGCACATTCTGCCTCCTCAACTCTAATTGCGCCCATCCCTTAAACCCGCTCATGAAGTAATGTAGCTTGTCTTCTTCTGCCACATTACTTACATTCAACATCAAGGACGAAAATTCCTTGACATACTCCCTCACCGTGCCACGTTGTTTCAAGCGACGCAGCCCATCTCTTGCAACCCATGACGAGTTTCTAGGAAGGAATTGAGATTTTAATTCCTTCTTCAACATCTCCCAAGTTTCAATCCTCTGCAAACCAGCATTTTCTACTTCCACGACTCGTGTACGCCACCACACTTTTGCATCATCCGTCAAGTACATAGGTGTAATGGTCACCTTCTCATCATCCGGCACACGAGCAGCTTGAAAATACTCCTCCATATCCCACAAGAAATTTTCCAGCTCTTTGGCACTCCTTGCACCACCATAGGCCTTCGGCTCCGGGACCCTCGCTTTGGGACGTTCATCACTTCTAAGGGTAGTATTCTGCATTGCCCTTCGAAGTTGATGTACCTCCTCACGTAGTTCTTATTTTTCTTGACGCACCAAGGGCATTTCTGCCAGCATAGATTCGTGTCTCGCCGCATAATCTGCCTCCAAACGTGCCATCCTTGCAAGAACAGAAGAATCAGATTCGATTTCAAGTGCTTCCAAATTGTTCCACTCTTTGGCGTAGATCAGCATTCGTGCCACCAGTCATGCCTTCGAACAACACCACGTAATCTTCCACTGTTCGTCTTGCCACTGCCACGAACCCGCCTTGCTCTGATACTAGTTGTCACAGGGGTGATTTTAGTCAGTCCGAACCACACCCGTGCGGCAGTCAAGTTGCGCGCTTGACTCAGCCTTTCCCACACTTAGCTAAATTTCAGCAAGTTTGGCCTTGACGATTTTTAGGAAGCAAAAAAGTAAGGAAAACAAGCCAATACGGGAAAACCCAACCTTCGCATTAATTTCGAAAACATAAAAAGGAAACCCTCACTTGCTATGATCACAAGTCGATCACAGCCCACTCTTGATGAAGAACACAAGTCGTTCTTGGCCAACACTAAGACCTGCCCATGCCTAGCCTTAGTCTCTTTTGAAACACCTTGAAACCCTCACGCTTCACTCTTTATTCCCTCTTGTAATTCCACACGAAATTACCCACACTCCTTTGCCTAAGTCCATAAGGCCCTATTTATAGAACATAGGCATTCCTTAGGACTTGGCAGCACATTGACACTTATCGTCGACAACTTTTTCCACTTGTCGGGCTAAGCTTAAATCTGATCCTAACTTGTAGTTGACATCCCCAACTACTTAGGTCAGTATACACGAAATGAGATCATGGATACAAGCATAATCAGTTCATGAGAGATCATGGGGACAAGGGGAGTTGAAATGTAACCGCCAACTACTTTGGCATGTGCCTTGCATGTGACTTTTGGCTTGGTCAGCTATGCTTCACGCCTAAGATTGCTTTGTGACAAGATTTAGCTCCTCTTTGACATTGTTCCACACCAATGTCTCATCCGCATTCTGCCGCCATGACTTTGCCGTGCATGCCCGATGCTGCTGCCGCCCGCACACTGCCTTGACCTAGTTTTCTGCCTTGCCCATGTCAATGCTCATTTCCTCGTGCCATTGCTTGTATTTTCATTCACATAGATTTTCCTTGGCTATTGAAAGCCTTTTCCATTCACCCGCACATCTGTCTTGCCTTAGCTTAGCCGCACCTAGCTGCCACAACCCATAGTGCCATTGCCCACTGATTTTGGCGCGCATGCCGTGTCATGCCTCCCTAACATTGTCCACACTGTTTTGTCAAGCCCTTTCCAAGCGTGTCTTGTCTATGCCAAGACCTTGGCCAATAATTTCCCACAACAGCCCTCATGTCAATGCCTTGTCCGTCGCCCGCATGATCGTATTGCCCGCGCATAGGCCAATGACAGGGCCATCACGACCAATCCTTGCCACAGCCGCGCCAACGCCCGATGTCAAAGAATTGGGTCCTAATAGTAGGCTACCTACATTACACCCCCTTAAGCTGTAGCTCTTTCCCGGACCCTACGTAAACGAGGGATACTTCGTGCACCGAATTGTCCTTTTTTTTGTTAAGAGAGATGTTCTTCAGTATTTGTTTATGTGAATTTCGCAAATTTTTCCTTGAAAAATTACTGAATTTTCTCTTAAATTCTTCAACTTTTATATGATTGTCTCGTGTAATTTCTATAAGTGACCTTGAATTGAATTGTTTTTTCAATGAAATTCAGTGTTCACTTTATTGAACATATATATATAAATATAAATATATATGTTAATTTCATTGACATGCTCTTTTGAGTTTTCTTAGAAGAAGCTCATTGCAACTGACTCTACACTTTTTCTCTAGAACTAGTTTGTCAAGGCTCATTTCAGAGCAGCCAATGCTGGAAATGTCGGATCAAGCCATTCATGGTAAGAACTTCGTTTTTCCTCCTACTCTTATGCTCAGGGGCGGATCTATTAAGGAGGAAGGGGGTGGCACGCTATCCGCATACCTCGGTTGAACTTTTGTAAATACATGTATGCATACAGAAAATGTTGCCAAATAGAGAGCTAAGTGGCACCCAACTCAACAAAATGGCGGGAGTTCGATCCTAGCCTTAAGCACATTAATATTTTTTCCATTTCATGCATTTAATTGGAGACCGCACATTTTTTTCTTTTTTTTTTCTTTACTATCTATTAAATATTTACATTTAATTAATTCTTCTATGCTTTTATCTTTTATTAATTCCTGGTAACTTTTTCTTTCTTCATCTATAAGTTATAAAAGTTTCGTCCCTAAAAAAACCTTCTCTTTCCCATCTTATAGAATCATTTATCAAGAATAATTCTTCTTAATTTATGTTATCAAAACACATAAAAGTCTTATACACACTATTTCAACTTCACACTATTTTCGTTTCGTATCTATTGTTATCATGTATCAATAGATAGTAAAAATTGATTTTTTTTCTTCTAGGAAAACAACTTCAGTATAATTATTTTTTCATTTGATTTGTTTGTCTATATATAAACTCGAGAAGATGAATAACCGATCCGAAATCAAAAATATATCAAATCGAACTAATAAATATCCTATTTGGACCATGTAAATACAACACGTGTACACTAAAATTCGTGTGGTACTCAGAACTTCTAAATTCTAGATCCGCCTTTGCTTCCGCTTCTTCTTACTACATGTACTTGTGGATTTTGAAGATGGTTTAGAAGTTGGTTCCTATTTTTAAAGCTCTGATAAGGGGACTAGTTTGGGATAAAATGATGCACTTTTCAGTTAGCTGCTCAAACCGTCCATATCTCGGTGAGTTAGGCGAGTGATATCAAAGGTGATTGTCCATGTAAACTCTGGCACAGGTGGACCTTAACGAGTCATATAAGTCGGGAAGATCTTACAAGAGACTCATTTTTACATCTCTTAGTCTTTTCATTTTCCTCGTTCTGGAACAAACAATTTCTTTTGATATTAGTAAAAAATGAGTCTGAAGAAAAAGAAAATCCGCACTAGTTCTATTTTTGCTTATGCTTTTTGTGTTCCATTTCTCTTTGCAGCTCAATTTTTTTGCACCTGCTTTTGTTCTCCTAAAACACTTGATAGTTGTTAAAGGAAGGGGACTACTTGAGGACATAGGAAGAATATGGGAGAAGAGAAGAAGATTAAGACATGAACACTTTGTGTTGGGAGAGAAGATCTTCAGCTTTTCCAGATGCAAATGGAAAGCACAAAACTATTTAATCTGAAACAGCCTACCTGTAATAGCAGACTATCGGATTGTATTCTCTCTATCGTAACAGATGAGGATAATATGGCTCTTACTAGATTGTCTGATGTAAAAGAAATCAAAGATGCTAGTTTTAGTATGAGTTCTAATAGCTCTATTGGCCCTGATGGCTATAATGAGAAGTTCTTCCAATGTTGCTAGGAGATTATTAAGCAGGACATCATAGAGTTTGTTTTTGAATTCTTTAGGGGAAAGAGGCTCCCCAAGTTCTACACTCAGACTTGCCTTGCCTTGATTCCTAAAGTTGAATCACCATGTATATTCTCTAACCTGAGGCCTATTAGCCTTATCAATTTTACCAACACGATTATATCAAAGATTATCTCCAGAATGCTTTACCCCTTTCATTCTAATCTCATTTTCATTAATCAAAGTGATTTTGTTACAAGAAGGCTAATTACGGAGAATGTCATGATGGCTCAGGAGATTATTCATGCTATATCCAATCCTAGCACTCGAAGAAACCTAGTAATGAAGTTAGACATGGCCAAGGCATATGATAGAATGTCTTGGCCATTTACAGCTTTTGTACTTAACAGGTTTGGTTTTGCTCAGAGCTGGATTGAAATCATAGAGAGATTAGCTCTGAAATATGGTATTCCATCATTATAAATGACTCAAGAAAGGGATTCTTCACTTCCTCACAGGGCTTAAACAGGGAGATCCTATTTCCCTTCTCTATTTATTCTAGCAGCTGAAGTATTATCCAGATCTCTGAATAAAATTACACATTTAATGAGAACTTTATTCCTTTTTCTATGAGTTGTAGTGGAAATCATCTGGCATATGCAGATGACATAGTCATTTTTAGCAGTGGTAATAGTAAGTCAGTAAATCTCATCATGAAGAAAATCAAGAATTATGAAAAAGCCTCAGGTCAAAAGGTCAATGATAATGAGAGCTTCTTCTTAACCAGTCCAAAGACTAGTGCTTTCAGAATCAATAGGCTGATATGTTGTAGCGAGTTTATGGAGAAGATCTTTTCTTTTACATATCTTGGTTGCCCTTTACACATAAGGAGGAAGAGGATCGATTACTTTGATGGTATGGTCACTAAGATTGTCAAAAGAAATGGTGGATGGCAGGGTAAAATGTTGTCTCGTGGGGGAAGAATGGTTCTAATTTAGAGTGTTCTCCACTCACTTCCTATTTATAACCTTTTTGCAGTTTGCCCTCTAAAGAGCACTCTGAATCTTCTCGAGAAGTACTTTGCCAGATATTTTTGGGGTTCCTCTAGGACAAGAACAAATACCATTGGAGCTCATGAAAAAATTTATGTTTCCCAAAGAATGAAGGAGGAGTTGGCATAAGAAGCATGGAGGATATATCTAACACCTTAGCAATAAAAAGATGAGGGAGGTTCAGAACCCAACCATCTCTCTTGGCACAATTCCTCAAGGCTAAGTATTGTTTCAGGAGTCATCCCGTATCTAGGGCCGTTAATAGTAGAGATTCCCAGATTTGGAAGAATATGCTTCAAGAAAGAGACAAATTTGAGTGTAGAATTTTATGGAAGATCAACGCTAGAAAAATTAACTTCTGGTGGGATAGCTGGACAGATAATGGAGCATTAGCTAAGCTGATACCTTACACTCCCTGTAATTCCAAAATTATTGTTAGTGTTTTTCTTAGTAATGGAAGATGGAACATTGACAAGATTAGTGAAGCCATCCCAGAACACCTGTCACAACATATTAGGCATATTGAAACTGGAAAACCTGATCAACAAGATTATGCAATATGGAAAGACACTAAAGATGGTAAATAATCTGCCAAGTCTACATGGTTAATTTATGTTACCAAAACTAATAAAAGTATGCAAATTGCAGGAATGTTGGAGATGTGGGCTCAAATGAAGAAATTCAACTCAAAAAGGAGTGTTCCGACTCACAAGGGAAAAAGGGCCGCAACAGACCAGAAGTGCGGCCCGCAAAAGTATTTTTGCGGCTGTAGAAGCAAGTGCGGACCGCAAAATTCTCTCTGCGGCCGCAAATCTGATGCGGAAGCCCAGAAGTAATTGAAGCAGAAGTGCAGCCACATAATACGAACGCGTTGGCAAGAATTCAAAATGTTCAGAGTGTGTGCAAAATGACCAAGACTGAATCCTTGCCTAAAGTGCAGACCGCACATGAATTGTGCAGCCGCAAAAGCTGAATTCTAGCCGCAGATCAAATTGTGCGCCTGCAGAATCTATTTTCTTGCAGACTCAAGCAATGTGCGGACCACACATAGAATTGTGCGACCGTAGAACCTCGCGAGGGGAATTTTTGTCAACACGTTTTGAGCCATTATAAATAGACGGGAATCACTTTTTCAGGTCAAGTTTTGAAGTTTTCTCAGCTTTAGTCGTTGTAGTTTACCATTTAAGGAAATTTGTGATTATTTTGGGAAAAGAATATCATAGTTTATCATTTTAATTTTATATTATGGGTTTAATTAGTATTTCTTTTTTATTTTCTTCATTTTCTACTATGAGTAGCTAGATATTTACTAGGGTTATGACACAACCCTAGTGTGTAAACCTTATGGGTATTTAATTAAATGCTTGATTATGATTGAGAGTTTATTATTTATCCTTGTTCATTCTTTCATTTTAGAATTAATGGTTCGAAACATTGGTTCATGCCTTTTTGACTTGGTCTTTACTTGAGAAAGAGAGACCTAGTCTACTTTGCTAACAAGAAAATGGGCTAGTTAAGGAGTTGACTAGCCTAATTAAAGGGTTTGAACTAGAGATAGGGGAAACCCGACTTGATCGCATATCAACTATTTAGCTTGATACTCATTCGTTCTTGAGAAAGCCAAATTGGGAAAAAATCACTCTATGTCCCAGAGATATTGAGTGGGTAACATAGAGTTGAGAGCTATAATACACCCCAATCAACAAAAACAAGTGTTAACATAATTAACCCATTAGGTGAACATCTAGGTGTAGGTTATATCCCTAGGCTTTTTACCTATTTGAAAACAACCAAAAATAATGAGTCAATCTCTAGTTTCATTTCTCTAATTGAGCATTGACAGTGTAGTTTATAGAAGTAATTTACAAAACCAACGTGATTGAAAGTGTATTTAAGCTGTTTCGTCTTCACCCATCAAGTATACACTCTAACACCCATTGTTAGCTCCCTGAGGAAATCGACCCCGACTCATAGTTGGGTACTATTCTTCCAGCGACCTCTTCCACTCATTATTGAGTGTGGATTGGGAGTGAATCAATTTTTGGCATCGTTGTTGGGGAGTTAAAACGGTGTTAGCTATATATTTGAGTATTGTTTTGGAATATATATCCGAGCGAACAATGAGCTCGGAAAATACCTTTGGGGGAATTGGACGGCGAGGAGGAACAAGTAGATGAGGTACCTCAAGTGCCACAAAGAAGAGGTCGAGGACCAAAAGACAATGTGTCCGTTCTACCCCCACCTCCACCACATCTACCACAAACAACTCCACACCGAATATTGCCCAACGAAGGTTATGCTAGTGAAATAGTCCCTCCTCGTATTAAGGTGGGAAAATTTAAAATCACCAATGTGATGCTCACTTTTCTTGAGCTACGGAGTTTCTTTACCGGTTCTCCAACTCAAAATGGTTGTAAATATTTGAAAGGATTTAAGAATACATGTTGGGGGAGCAAACAAACTAATGTTTCTGAGAATAAATTGAGGCTAAGTATTTTTCCCTTCTCTCTGCAGGGGAAATCTTTAGATTGGTTGGAAGGTTTGCCGATCCATAGAATTCACACTTTGGATGAGTTGGAAGCCATGTTCATTGCTACGCTTTTCTTTCCCGGACACATGGATACACTCCAAGATAAGATCTTGGCATTGAAGCAAGAGACGAATGAACCACTACACGAACTATGGGACTGCTATAGAACAATGGTTAAGGAATGTCCCAACAACGATATGACAGAAAGTATGATATAACAAACCTTTTTATCGTGGGATTAACACAACCAACCAATGTGTAGTGAACCAACTAGCCGGTGAGAACTTTATGACTACGCCTTATGCACAGGCATGTGAAATCTTCGATGAGATGGTACGTCGCCGACCTGGAAATCCCAAGTCAATGTCTCATAAGGTGATCCTAATATGATCCACTCCATAAAGAATTGCAAGACCATGGGCAAGACATTTCCGAAATGAGCACTACCATGAGTCAACTAGCAAAGGCTCAACTAAATCAAGTGCAAGCCCCTAAGAAAGTTCATGCTATGGAGGGAGTGAATGTTTTGGTGAGAAGAGGACTAAGGGTCCACAAGTGCAAACCCGAGTGGAGAACTATGTACAATATGATAGCAGTTTTGATCAAGATGATTCTTATAGTAAGCTAGAGGAGGAAGTACAATATGTAAAAAAAATTTAAGGGCAAAGAAACAACTTAACAACAACAATGGAGACCAAGAAAACAATCATGGCAATTGAAATTCTAACAATCAAGAGAATTGGCATAACAACAACAATCAAGAAAATTGGAGTGGAAACAACCAAGGAAATTGGGGAGGCAACAACTAAGGTGGTTGGAGTAACAATCAAGGAAACTGGGGGTCGGGTTTTCAAAGTCCCTCAATGTATCAACAATCGAGCAACCCACCTCCTTATCCTTATCATAGTTCAAGTTCTTCAAACAATGAGACGAGACGTATTGAGAACATGTTCAAGAAAATGATGGAAAAGAATTCCGATTCGGATACCCAACTGGCCTTACACAACACATCAATCACAACCTATACGTTCAAATGGGGAAAGTCTCTCAAGCTCTAAATTCTCGTCCTAAGGGTGCACTACCAAGTGACATGGTGGTAAACCCAAAGGGTGGTAACAATATGGAGCATGCTATGGCGGTTATCATAAGAAGTGGAAGAGGCGGGAATGCACCAACATCAAGTAGAAAGCGACTTGTTGAGGATGACCAAGTAATAAAAGAAGAAGAGATCTCGGACAATGTTGTGCAACCAAATGAGAAAGTTCGGACTGATATTGATGATAGTGTGGAAGAGACTCAAGAGAAGGTGAAACCGTCTAAGGAACACATTATTGACATACATGAGCCGATAGTGAAAAAATCAAAGGCACCATTACCTAATCCTCCACCTCCATACCCTCAAAGACTTTCCAAACAAAATGGTAAGTATAAATTCAAGAAGTTCATTCAAATGATGAAGAGTCTTTCAATCAATGAGCCATTGGTAGAAGCTTTGGAACAAATGCCTGGTTATGCAAAGTTTAAGAAAGATCTTGTGACAAAAAAGCGGTCAATGAATTTTGAGACCATCAAAGTCACTCATCAAGTGAGTGCAATTATCCATTCAACGGCTCCTAAGTTGGAGGATCCCGATGCTTTCACGATTCCTTGTACAATTGGAAGTGTCGAGTTTGCTAAAGCTCTTTGTGATTTTGGGGCAAGTATAAATTTGATGCCTTATTCGGTTTTCAAGACTTTGGGGATTGGAAAACCAAGACCCACTTCTATGAGATTATAAATAGTCGATCGTACCATGAAAAGGCTGTTGGGTGTGATTGAAGATGTTTTGGTCCGGGTTGATAAATTCATTCTTTCGGCAGACTTTGTCAATCTAGATTGTGAAGTTGGTTATGAAGTGCTAATTATTTGTGGGATATATTTCCTTGCTTTGGGTAAGTCTCTTTGTGATGTTAAAGTTTGAGAACTTACTTTCTGGGTTGGTGATGAGAAATTGGTATTCCATGTGTGTAAGTCCATGCGGCAACCAAATATCAATTAGGTGTGTTCTTTTGTTGATTTGGTGACTGATGTCATTGTTGATGATACAAGTGCTACTATCGATGTTGGTGATATGTTGGAGGCCGTCTTGCTCAACTTTTCATTGTTTATGACTTCTCCAGTTCAATGCGTCCCAAAGAGGGGGGCATGATGGTGGTCACCAATTACAAGAATAAATTGATTCCTACAAGAACGGTGACCGGTTGGAGGGTTTATGGATTATAAAAAGCATAACAAAATAACAAGGAAGGATCACTTTCCACTTCCTTTCTAAATGCTCGATAGATTGTCCGGCCGTGCTTTCTATTATTTTCTTGATGGGTACTCGGGGTACAACCAAATTCTCATTGCCCCGGAAGATCAATAGAAAAAAACCTTTACATGTCCCTATGGTACTTTTGCTTTCGAGCGTATGCCATTTGGTTTGTGCAATGCACCGATGGCTTTTCAACGGTGTATTATCGCTATTTTCAAGGACATGGTGGAGGACTACCTTGATGTTTTCATGGATGAGTTTTCGGTGGTTGGGGACTCTTTTTATGATTGTCTTGCAAATTTGGATAAAGTGTTGGATAGATGTGAAGAAACCAACTTGGTACTCAATTGGAAGAAATTTCATGGTTGAGGAAGGTTTTATCCTTGGTCATAAAATCTCAAGAAATGGAATTGAACTTAACAAAGCAAATATTGAGGTAATTTCTAAGCTTCCACCCTGATAAGTAGGGATTTTGACCGCTTATTTTCTCTCTTTTACTGACGTTTTAGCTAATAAATGCTTAAAGGTATTCCCAAGAACTAATGAAATGAGATTTATTGCAGAAATATTGGGAAACAAGCCAAATAAGTGAAAATCAACTCAAAAAAGAGTCAAAATTGGACAAGGACCAAAACAAGGCATAAATGCTTACAATGCAGACTGCACAAAACTGTGTGCGGTCGCAAACAATGAAGAAGCCATGTTAGATTTTTTCAGAGAATGTGGACCGCACAACTATTGTGCGGCCGCAGAAAAGAGATTCAGAGAGTTTAAATTTTGGGCAAGCTGAAGATATGCGGACAACACCAATATTGTGGGCCGCAGGATGCCAAGTGCGGTCGTACTCACAATTGTGCGGTCCGCAACGACCAGAATTAGAGACCCTTGATTGAAGATATGTGTATCGCACTATTATTGTGCGGCCGTAGGATTCAAAGTGCGGCCCATAGAAGAAGGCCCAGTCCCAGCCTAATCTCAAGTGTGCGACTGCACTCAGAAATGTGTGGTACGCACAAATAGATGAACTACGGCCGCATCCCACTTTTATGCGACTGCAGAAGGCCCAGATGACCAGTCAAGATCAGAGTGTGGACAAAACTCAGAATTACACGGCCACACAACCTCTGTAGGGGTATTTTTGTTAGATATTTTCAGCTTAGTATAAATAGAAATTTTTGTCATTTTTAGGTTGAGTGGTATCAGTGTAGAGCACCTGAGCCGTTTTCTTTACTGTTTTGATTAATATTGTATTAGATTAGCTTCTAAACATTATATTTTCTTTTCATAATTAATTATTATGCATTCTATCTTAATTTCTTCTTTTATTTCTTCATTTTCTATGAGTAGCTAAACCCTTAGATAGGGTTGTGACCCAACCCTAGTATGGGTGCTAAATAGGTTATTGATTTTAGGGCTTATTTAAGATTGGGTATATTTTATTTAGCCTTATTCTTGCTTACATTCTAGAATTAATGGTTGCAAACAATGATGCATGCCTATTTGACCTAATCTCTACTTGAGAAAGAGAGACTAAGTCTTGGAAAACTTTGCTAACTAGGAATTGGGTGAACTCAAGAAATTGATAGCCTCAATTAAAGGGTCAAACCTAGATATAATAAGACCCGACTAGAGCATTTATCACTTGCTTTTGTGAAATACCCATTTGGACTTGAGAAAGCCAAATTGGGCAAAGTCACTCAAGCTACCGAGAGGTATAAAGTGAGTAATTGAGTGTAATTGCTATATTGTATCCCGATCAACCAAACTTTCTCTAAAGCTTTAAATCCATTAGGTAACCAACGAGGCGTTAGTCGGAACCCTAAATCCTTTTTATCATTTGAAAAACAACAAAAAGTAGAAGTAGAAACAACAAACAAGAATGTGGAAGAGTAATTTATGACATATCATACATCACACTAAGTATATACCTAATCCAAAATCTAACTCCCTGTGGATTCGATCCCGACTTGCGTTGGGTTTTATTACTGCTTCTACCACCTCACTACCTATATTTGTGTGTGAGTTTGGGCGAGATCAATTTTGGCGTCGTTGCTGGGAAGTTAAACGGATTTAGGTATATATCTAGGTTTTTGTGTGATTTGTCTTTATTTACTTTCGAGTCCTTAATTTTTTTTGAATTGCTTATAGGCACGAGAATGGATCTCAACGATGAGCCCATCGGAAATTTTCCATTGGGGGAGAAAGTGGAAGATGATCAAGGAGATGAAGTTCTCCCTGAACCTCAAATAAATAGGCAAGGTCGACCGCCTCATGATAATGCCCCCCCCCCACCTCCACCAAGAGCGGAAGTGCACCGGGTGTTTTTGAACGAGGGTTATGCAAGTGCTACAGTCTCGACCCATATTAGAAAGGGAAACTTCCAAATCACCAATGTGATGCTTACACTACTTGAGCAACGAGGATTCTTCACCGGGGCTCCAAACCAAAATTCTTACAAGAAACTCAAGGGGTTTATCGATACTTGTTGGGGGAGCAAGCAAACAAATGTTTCTGAGGATGCATTGTATTTGAGGCTATTTCCCTTTTCTCTACGGGGAAAGGAATTGGACTGGTTAGAGAGATTGCCGAATCATTCCATCCATTCTTGGGATGAATTGGCCGAAAATTTCATTGCCAAATTCTTCTCTCCGGGGCACATGGATACACTACAGGATGAGATTCTAGCATTGAAGCAAGATCCCAATGAGACATTGCACAATATTTGGGAAAGATATCGTACTATACTTAAAAAGTTCCCGAATAATGATATCACCGAGGACATGATCCAACAAACCTTCTACAGAGGGAGAAACACAACAAATCAATGTGTGGTAAATCAACTTGCCGACGGGAACTTCATGAACATGCCTTATACTTAGTCGGCATGGCAAAGTAGGGCCAATGTTCCTCAAGGTGACCCAAATGTCATTCACTTACACAAGAGCTACATGATCATGGGCAAGTTTTTGCTGAGTTGACAACCACAATGAACCAATAGGCCAAAGCTCAACTTCAACAAGTTCACAGGACAAAACAAGAGAATGCTATGGAAGGTGTGAATATGATGATGAACAAGAGATGGAAAAGAGGTCAACAAGTACAAAATCGTCTGGAACAATTTGAGCAAGATGATAGTGGGTATGACCAATGTGATTCGTATAATGAGCAAGAAGAAGAAGTGCAATATGTCAATAATTATCAAGGTTAAAGAAATAATGCTCAAGGAAAAAATCAACAACAATAGAGATCACAAGAAAATCAAGGAAATTGGAACAACCAAATCCACCAAGGCAATTGGAGTGGTGCTAACAACAATCAAAGTAATTGGGGAAATAACATAATCAAGGCAATTGGAGTAATCAAGGTAACAAGGCAATTGGGGAAGCAATCATCAAGGCAATTGGGGTAGAAACAATCAAAGATATTGGGGTGGCAATAACCAAGGGGTTTGGAACAATAATAACCAAGGGAATCGGGGGTCGACCTTCCAAAGTCCCCCGATGTATCAACAACCAAGCAACCCGCCTCCATATCAGTAACAAGGTTCTAGTTATTCAAATAATGAAATGGGAAATATTGAAAATATGTTCAATAAAATGATGGAGAAAAATGCCGACTCCGATGCTCAATTAGCCTCCCACAACACTTCTATCCGCAATTTGGAGGTTCAACTTGGCCAAATCTCTCAAGCTTTAAACACTCGTCCTAAGGGGGCACTACCTAGTGATATGGTGGTGAACCCGAAGGGTGGGAACGATACGGGACATGCCATGGCCGTAACCACAAGAAGCGGAAGAGGTGGAGATGCAACCACCTCAAATCAAAGAAGAATTATGTATGATGATGTGTTGGTTCAAGAAGAAAAAACTCCAAGTAATATAGTCCAAGCTAGCGAAGAAGTGAGGATTGACATTGATGTAAGTGTGGAGGAAACCCAAGAGAAAGTGAACCCGTCTAGGGAACACGTGATTGACATACCATATCCGGTAGTGCAAAAGGCCAAAGCACCAATGCTTAGGCCACCTCCTCCATATCCTCAAAGGGTCGCAAAGCAAAATAGTGAGAACCAATTCAAGAAATTTATTTATATGATTAAGAGTTTGTCCATTAATGTGGTTGAAGTGTTGGAACAAATGCCGGGATATGCAAAGTTCATGAAGGATTTGGTAACAAAGAAAAGATCAATGAATTTTGAACTGACCAAGATGACACATCAAGTGAATGGCTCCGAAATTGGTATATATCGGTGCCTTCACATTCCCTTGCGTTATTGGGAGCGTCGATTTTTCCAAAGCTTTATGTGATTTGGGGGAAAGTATTAACTTGATGCCCTACTCTGTGTTCAAAACATCGGGAATTGGGCAACCAAGATCCACATCTATGAGGTTGAAAATGGCGGATAAGACTATGAAGAGGCCATTGGGAATTATTGATGGTGTGTTAGTTCGTGTTGATAAGTTCATTCTTGCAGCGAACTTTGTGATCCTTGATTGTAAGGTTGACTACGAGGTGCCTATTATCTTGGGTAGACCTTTCCTTTCTACTGGGAAGGCCCTAGTTGACGTGGAAGTCGGTGAGCTCACCTTCTGGGTGGGTGATGAAAAAGTGGTTTTCCATTTGTGCGAATCGATGAGGCAATCAAATAGCAACGAAGTTTGTTCGTTCGTGGATTTAATGACCGAAGTAATTGTTGATGATGCTAGTGCTGTGATGAATGTTGAGGATACCTTAGAAGCTGTGTTGCTTAATCATGATAAGGATGAGAAGGAAGTCTTAGTGGAATGTGTCCATTCTTAGAAAGGAATGGGGTCATATACTTATGAGCCCCGAATATATTCCTTAGATCTTGAGAACCGGAAGACTCATCCAACAAAGCCCTCAATCAAGAAGCCTCCCACCTTGGAGTTAAAGCCTTTACCTTCACACTCAGGTATGAGTTTCTTGGCCCTTGTTCCACTTTACCTTTTATTATTTTCTCTTGCTTGACTAACGTGCAGGTAGATTCTACTTTGGCGGTGCTCCAAAAGAGAAAGAAAGCTATAGGTTGGACATTGGCGGATATTTGGGTATAAGCCCTACCTTTTGCATGCAAAAGATTGTTTTGGAGGAGGATGACAAACCCTCCGTGGAACATCAAAGAAGATTAAATGAAGCAATGCAAGAGGTGGTGAAGAAGGATATCATCAAATGGTTGGATTCCGGGGTTGTTTAATCCATTTCCGATAGCTCGTGGACCTCTCCGGTGCAATGTGTCCCAAGGAAAAGGGGCATGACTATGATAAGAAATGACAAAAATGAATTGATGCCCACAAGAACTGTCACCGGGTGGAAAGTGTGCATGGACTATAGGAAGCTCAACAAAGTCACTCGGAAAGATCATCTCCGCTTCCATTTCTTGATCAAATATTGGATAGGTTGGCCAGACATGCTTTTTATTGCTTTGTTGATGGATACTCCGACTACAATCAGATTCTTATTGCTCTTGAGGACCAAGTGAAGACCACTTTCACTTGTTCCTATGGTACTTTATCATTCTCGCGGATGCCATTTGGGTTATGCAATGCACAGACTACTTTTCAACGGTGTATGATGGATATCTTCACCGATATGGTGGAGGACTTTTTTGAGGTTTTGATGGATGATTTTTCCGTGTTGGGGAATGCTTTTGAAGAGTGCTTGGACAACTTGGAAAAGGTGTTGGCAAGATGTGAGGAAACTAACTTGGTTTTGAATTGGGAGAAATTTCACTTCATGGTCGAGGAGGGCATTATCCTCGTTCACAAGATTTCAAAGCATGATATTGAGGTTGATAAAGCCAAAATTTAAGTGATCTCCAAACTCCATCCCCCTTCATCCGTAAAGGGTTAGGTCATGCAGGGTTCTATCGCCAATTAATCAAGGACTTTTTCTAAGGTGGTAAACCCCTTGTGAAAATTTTTGGAGAAGGATGCCAAGTTCCAGTTCAACGAAGATTGTATGAAGGCATTCAAATTACTCGATTATAAGTTGACTACTACTCCTATTATCACCGCACCGAATTGGAGCTCGCCTTTTGAGCTCATGTGTGGTGCAAGCGATGTATCGGTTGGAACGGTATTGGGGCAACATATCAACAAGATCTTCCATCCGTTCTACTATGCTAGTAAGACCATGAATGAGGCCCAAGTCAACTACACAATGACCGAAAAAGAGATCCTTGCTATTGTCTTTGCTATGGAAAAGTTACGCCCGTACTTGACGGGTACAAAGGTGATTGTTCACACCGACCACGCGACACTTCGATATTTGATGAGCAAGAAAGATTCTAAAGTAAGACTAATGTGGTGGATACTTCTTTTACAAGATCTTGATCTAGAGATTTAAGACCGCAAGGGGAGTGAAAACCAAGTGGCGGACCACTTATCTCGGTTGGAGGAGGAGGGGAGGACACACGATGGCCTTGAGATAAATTATTCATTTCCCAACGAGCAACTCCTATCCATTTATATGACCGGAATGCCATGGTTCGCCGACTTAGCCAATTATCTTGTGAGTGGCATTGTACCGAATGAGTTCTCTTCAAACCAAAGGAAGAATCTCAAACGCGATTGCCTTGACTATTATTGGGATGGGGCCTATCTCTTCCAGATTTGTACAGATGGTGTGATACGACGATGTGTACCGGAGGAAGAACAAATGGGAATTCTTGAGGCTTGCCACTCTTCACCATATGGTGGTCACCATGGTGGAGCAAGGACAACTATAAATTTTTAAGTTGTATCTATTGGCCTACTCTTACAAGTACACAAGCGATCTCGTCAAGTGTTGTGATGAATTTCAAAGGGCCGGTGGGATTTCCAAGAAAAATGAGATGTCCCTCACCACCATCTTGGAGATTGACATTTTTGATGTGTGGGGAATTCATTTCATGGGTCTGTTCGTGAGCTATTGTGGGAACACTTATATAATGGTAGCTGTGGATTACGTGTCAAAGTGGGTTGAAGCCGTGGCTTTTCCTAACAATGAAGCTCAGAGTGTGGTAGCATTTTTTAAAAAGAACATTTCACAAGGTTTGGTACACCAAGGGCCATTATTAGTGATAGGGGATCGCACTTTTTCAACAAAGCTTTTGATACTTTACTCTCAAAGTATGGTGTCACTCACAAAGTGTCGACCCCATATCATCCTCAAGCAAGTGGACATGTTGAAGTCTCCAACCGGGAGATCAAGAGCAGTTTGTCAAAGACCGTGAATGCAACCGGATGAATTGGTTGAAGAAACTTGATGATGCTCTTTGGGCTTATAGGACAACTGTTAAAACACCAATTGGTATGTCTCCATATCAGTTAGTGTTCGGGAAATCTTGTCACCTACCGGTGGAACTTGAGAACAAGGCGATGTGGGCATTGAAGAAGCTTAATCTTGAGTGATGTCGCCGCCAACTTAAGGGTGGGGAAAATTTAATGAGATTGATGAGTTCTGATTCCATGCATATTCAAGTCCGTCCTTGTATAAGGACGAGATAAATTACCTCCATGACAAGTATGTCCGGAATAAAGAATTCAAAGAAGGAGATCTTGTGCTGTTGTTTAATTCTCTGTTGCAAATGTTTCCGGGAAAGTTGAAATCCAAGTGGAGTGGCCCATTTGAAGTTGTGCATGTGACACCCTTTGGTGAATTAGACCTGAAGAACAAAAATAATGAAGTGTTTATAGTCAATGATCACCGGGTGAAACATTATCTTGGCAAGGTTGATGATGGCCACGTTGTGGTGTTGCTTCATTTCAAGTGATTGATGGTAACCTGTGTTGTGCTGCGATATTAAATCAGGCGCTTCTTGGGAGGCAATCCATGTTTCTGTAATTTTTTTTTCTTCTTTTTAGATAGGTTTTGTATTGAGCTAACTGGTTTTGAAGTGAATTGTAGGAATGCGTGTGTATTGCAGAGACAATCTAGAAAATTTGTCCAAGTGTGGAATTTATGCGGACCGCAGCGAAGGGTATGCGGCCGTACAACTGAGAATCCAAAAATCACCAACTCTCTAAAGTTGGTTTTGTAGAAAAAGGCAAATATGCGGCCGCACACAAAATTATGTGGACCGCACAAGGTTATGCGGTCGCACTCATTTTTGTGCGGACCGCATAGCTAAGTTCAACCCAGGTAACGAGTGTGGACCGCACTCAAAATTATGCGTCCGCACTCAGGTGAGATCTTGACCGACTTTGCTAGGGGTATAAATAGAGCTTTTCACCACTATTCACACTTTACGTTCTCTGAACTCCCAAGCCCTAAAAAACACAATGCAACCCTAAAATTGTTCACAAATTCACACTCAATTCATCAAGGTAGATTCTTACCGACATCACTCACTACTGGTATGTTCAATTCATGTAGATTTTTGTTCCTTTTTCTCAATTTTAGTTTTTGTTTTCTTTGATTAATTTTAGTTAATTTCAGGCGTAAAAATATCAAATGTGCTTAATTTGTTGTTCAAAATCATGTGGGTAATTTCATACATGCTCATTAGGTACTGGGTAGACCACTAATCAGTGCCGACACTAATTGAATTTTTACGATCGCACATATTTTTGCACGGTACGTGTAACTGGAAAATAGGGTATTGGAAGTGTTTGAAATATGCGGACCGCACTCAAAATTTGGCGGTCCGCAGAAAAAGTGTGCGGCCGCATAAAAATGTGTGTGAACACACTCTAAACTTCAGAGAATAAATAATTGCAAGTTTGGACTTTTGAAACCGCACTCAAAATTATGCGGTCCGCACTTCAAAATTGTGTGGTCCGTACTAGCCAGTTTGCGGCCATACTTAGAATTGTGCGGTCCGCACTATCTCAGTAATGATTGCTTGTTTGAAACTATTCTTCAACTGTTTTTCTTGCTTTGAATTTAACTGACATATGTAACTTGTATTGTGGACAATGGTTAGATCCCGTGGTCGAGGATATACATCAAAGGGGAGAGGTGGATCCTCTCGAGGCAGGGGTAAAGGCACTCACCCTCTATAAGTGAAGTCCAAGCCCATTAGTAAGAAGCAGACCACATGTAGAGGAAGGGCTGAAGAGCCTTCAGAATCTAGCTCTTACGAACCATCGAGAGAAGCCTCTGAGGTTCATTCTATGGAAGTCTAACCTAAGCCCCAGTCCGAACCACCACAACCCACTGGACTCTATCAATTGCTCAGTGAGCCTACAGACAGTTCTTCTGCTGATTCTGATGCGGAAATCAAGGAGTCTGAGCCCTCCTCTTCACCTACTCCTCCGGCACCTATTGATGTACATGATGATGACGTCCCAGATGACGGTAGAGGGGGACATACTCAAGTGGGTGGGATTGAAAGGACAAAGAAGAGGGAAATATGGGAGGATAGATTCGTCAGCTTGACGGCATTTAAGAGATTCCTGGAGTTGTGGCCAAAAAGGTCGCTCACACCTCAACGAAAATTCTTGATGAAGGTTTGGATATTCATAATCCAAATATTCCTAGGCAGTTCCAGGAGCGCAAGGGGTGGAAGTGGTTCACTCGCCTTGTCTTTGATGCAAATGAGCACTTGGTCAGGGAGTTCTATGCCAATGTATATCACATCAAGGCGGGAACAAAAGTGGCGAAAGTGAGGAATTTGAAAGTTCGTTTTGATGCCTTTGCTTTGAATGCTTATGTGGGTTTTGAGCAAGTGGAAGCGGTCCGGTACTTGGAGAAGTTAGCACTGGGTGAAGCATCTTGCCCTTGGCTAGTTGAGATTTTGGCTGCCCCGGGACCACCACCAACATGGATCACAACAAGAGTTCCTATCCTTCGGTCCACCCTCAATTTCGAAGCTAAAGGGTGGAAAACCTTTGTTTGTAACAGGATTGATCCGAGCTTGAATGTGAACAACCTCCCATTTCCCGAGCAGTTCTGGTGGCTTCTATTATGGTGGGGTAGTCGATCAATGTGAGTTCCATCATGTCACCCAGAATCACATTGGTTGTCCACAAGAATGAAAAGTCCTACCCCTTTTCGAACACTCTCACAGAGTACTTCAATGATGCAAAGTTGGAGCCAAGGCCATATGACACAAAAGTAAAAGCTAAGAGGCCTTTTTCTTGGTATCACTTGCAGGGTGAGGACAATCCAAAGTTCAAGGAGAACGATACTACCAAAGTTGGCCAGTCTAACGAGCCAGCAGAGGTAGGTTTAGAGGCTGCTGCTGATCCATCTACAGGTCCCATGCCTTCCACAGCAGTCGGATCTTCCACCGAGATAGACGCCATGCCACCACCTTCATCCTTTAGGCCACCCAGTTCAGTTCCAAGACCATCCTCATCCACCTATCCTCTCACTACGTAGCGAGTCTCCCAAACATTGGCAAGACTTAACAACTGGATGCAGACAACCACTTCTAAGCTCTCTGACATATTTAGTATTGTTGAGCGTAGTCCTCTACTTCAGCGGTGTCACAGGTACCTCTGTTAGTGGAGGAAACGTTGAAGAATATTCTGGACAACCACAAAACTATTATGGACACTCTAGTAGCTCGGGAGGGGGGAGGGGGGGTTCCATTGAGGAGTTGGCCAAGAAAGTGAAGAAGATGAGAAAGTCCCAGGCTTCGAAGAAGATAGTGGAAAGTTTGAGACAGGAGGTGAAGAAGTTAGCAACAACCTGTGACTTTCCATTTGACTTACTGATGGAGACATGTCCATCAGTACCAGCTGATCCAGCAGCACGATCGGCAGAGGCACGATCAGTAGAGGCATCAGTTGGCCAGTCTGACGAGCCGGATCTCGCTGCCCCCACTGCCGAGGATATGTTTCAGCTGCTCACCAACCCTGTGGTCCCTCAGCCCGGAGATGATGATATACAATTAGAGGAGACAGAGGGTGGTGATGCTGCCAGTCACCCCGAGACCACATAGGGAGTTTTCTTTACTCTCTACCCTCTTATGTTTTGATTTTCTAAGCCTTTAGGACAATGCTTGTTCTTTTTCTAGGGGGTGGTCTATTTTGATATTTTGGATGATTTGGATGACTTTTTATGACATTTGATTACACTTTGGGCCTACAATACTTAAATACTCTTTTTTTCTTTTTATTTTATCTTTATTTTCTCCCTCATTAAGTATATAATCATCCCTCTTGTATATATTCATTTGCTTTACCTTCAGTAGTTTATTTCATATCTTCTTCGTTTTGCTTTCTTAATAGTATAGCTTCTTAATTACTTTATTAGCTTCTTTTTGATTTGTTAGATTCTTCTTATATTTTAGTGAACAATAAGCCTTTTGGTTTTCTTAGTTCCACGGTTCTTTCCAAAGGTGATTCTTCTGTGAACCGGGTGGCTCTTCCCAACGATGGATGACCTGACAACCTTCTTAAGGTATAGAGTCAATTTTTGATGTTTAGGTAGAAACAAGTAGTGTGAATGAATAAATAAGGGACGAGAATGTTTCACTTGTTACCAACACACTTAACTATGCGTTTATGAATAAAAACAAGTTTTTGTAAAGAAATAGCTCTAGTTAGTGACCTGGTGACTCTTGTATTGACTTAGGCAATCATCGGGTGGTTTAGTTGAACCATTAGCAAGTTTCAATCTTGAATGCAGTTGTTGTGGGCCCTCGAATACTTTCTCTTTAACAATTCGGTTGTGTGAAAGGTGAGGTATTTTGTTACAAGTCCAAGTACCCGTGTGAATGGTCTAGAACTTGCCTCGAATGTGTTTCTAGGCGAAAAAGTGAAAAACATGGAGAAAGCAAAGAAGGAGATTGTAAATAGCATGACAAAGAAAGAGTGATGTCAATTCTCCCTAATTCCCCTAAGGGCAAAGAAAATGACTCAAAGAGTCGGCAAAGTATGAGCCAACAAAAGAATATGAAGTGCTAAAGGAAAGATGAACTGATCCCAATCTGACATTTCCCTCCTTAGTCCAAAAGCCTTATTACATCCCGAAAAAGCCCTATGTGCTTTCCCGAGTGAGCTTACATTAGTTGTGATCTACATGAGGGGCAAACATATGGTACTTAAAACCGGGCTTGTGACATTCTTTTGAGAGTGATGAGCGAGTCTTCCTCGAGTCATTATTTTGAATTCTTCATTCGTGAATGAGATGAGCTTTCGAAGAGCATAGGAGGAGTTTGGGATCCACATCGACTTGCATGAAAGTGCGAGCTTCCTTGATGAACAAAGTAAACCCTTGATTCTCAAGTGTCACATTAGGTCCATTTGTGCTTCAACATTCAAATCATATGCTTGTTAATGATTCATGAGTGTGTGGGTAATTGTAGGTCCCAATTGATTTGTGTTCAACTCAACTTAGGCCATCTGAAATATCCCTTTTTCTAGTGGAGGTGGGAATTGCCTTAATTGCTTGAGGAACAGAAAAAGCTTAAGTCTCAGGGAGTTGATAAGTAAGGATTCTGACCGCTTATTTTCTCTCTTTTACTTGCGTTTTAGCTCAAAAAGGCTTAAAGGTATTCTCGAGAACTAATGAAATGAGTTTTCTTGCAGGAGTATTGGGAAACAAGCCAAACAAGTGAAAATCAACTCAAAAAGAGTCAAAATTGGACAAGGACCAAAACAAGGCAAAAATGCTTAGTGCGGACTGCACAATACTGTGTGCGGCCATGAACAATGAAGAAGCCATGTTAGATTTTCTTCAGAGAATGCAGACTGCACAACTATTGTGCGGCCACAGAAGAGAGATTCAGAGAGTTGGAATTTTGGGCAAGCTGAAGATATGCGGACCGCACCATTATTGTGCGGCCACACTCACAATTGTGCAGCCCGCAAACGACCAGAAGCAGTGAGCCTTGATTGAAGATGTGCGGACCGCACTATTATTGTGTGGCCGCAGGATTCAAAGTGCGGCCAGAAACAGAAGGTCTGATCCCAGCCCAATCTCAAGTGTGCGGACGCACTCAGAAATGTGTGGTACACACAAATAGATGAAGTGCGGCCGCATCCCACTTTTATGCGACCATCGAAGGCCCAGTTGACCAGCCAAGGTCAGAGTGCGGACTGCACTCAGAATTATGCAGCCGAACAACCTCTTCAGGCGCATTTTTGTCAGATATTTTCAGCTTGGTATAAATAGAACTTTTTGTCATTTTTAGGTTGAGTGGTATTAGTCTAGAGCACCTAAGCCATTTTCTTTACTATTTTGAGTAATATTGTATTAGATTAGCTTCTATAAGTAGCTAAACCCTTAGCTAGGGTTGTGACCCAACCCTAGTATGGGTACTTAATGGGTTATTGATTTAGTGCTTATTTAAGATTGGGTATGTTATTTAGCCTTGTTCTTGCTTAAATTCTAGAATTAATGGTTGCAAACATTGATTCATGCTTATTTGACCTAGTCTCTACTTGAGAAAGAAAGACTAAGTCTAGAAAAACTTGGCTAACTAGGAATTGGGGTGAACTCAACAAATTGATAGCCCCAATTAAAGGGTTGAACCTAGAGATAGTAAGACCCGGCTAGAGAATCTATCACTTGCTTTGTGAAATACCCATTTGGACTTGAGAAAGTCAAATTGGGAAAAGTCACTCAAACTATCAAGAGGTATAAAGTGAGTAGTTGAGTTTGATTGCTATATTGTATACCGATCAACCAAACTTTCCCTAAAGCTTTAAATCTGTTAGGTAACTAACTAGGCAGAAATCGCAACCCTAGATACTTTTATCATTTGAAAAATAGCAAAAACCAAAAATATTGTCTCCTAGTTTTATAACTGCAATCAATAGCTTAAAGTAGAAGTAGAAACAACATACAAGAATGTGGAAGAGTAATTTAGGACATATTATACATTAACACTAAGTATATACCTAATCCAAAATCTAACTCCCTATGGATTCGATCCCGACTTGCGTTGGGTTTTATTATTGCTTCGACCGCCTCACTACCTATATTTGTGGTGTGAGTTTGGGTAAGATCACACCCCCCAACTTCGGTGAAGGGTGTGCAGAGTTTCCTAGGCCATGTCGGTTTTTACCGGTGCTTTATCAAAGGTTTCTATAAAGTGGTGAACCCATTGTGCAAGATCCTTGAGAAGGATGCTAAGTTCAATTTCAATGATGATTTCATGAGAGCTTTTGAATTGTTGAAGTTCAAGTTGACAACTACTCCCATGATAACCGCTCCAAATTGGAGTGTGACTTTTGAACTTTTGTGTGATGCATATGACGTAGCGGTTGGGGCTGGTTTGGGGAAACGTATCAACAAGATTTTCCATCTGGTCTACTATGTTATTAAGACCATGAATAGTGCCCAAGTAAACTATATTGTTACAGAGAAAGAGCTTCTTGCTATTGTGTTTGCAATTGAGAAGTTCCGCTCGTACTTGATGGGTGAAAAAGTTATTTCCACACGGATCATGCGGCGCTTCGTCAGCTTATGATAAAAAAGGACTCCAAATCTTTGTTGATGAGATGGGTACTCTTGTTACAAGAATTCGATATTGACATCCAAGATAGGAGAGGCAGTGAAAACTAAGTGGCGGACCACTTGTCTTATTCGGAGGAGAAGGGGAGGCCGCATGATGGCCTTGAAATCAATGACTCTTTCCCGATGAGCAACTTTTGGAAATTTCAATGAAAGAGGTGCCATGGTTCGCGGACTTGGAAAATATTCTTGTGTGTGGAATCATTTCGGATGAGTTCTCTTCAAGCCAAAGGAAGAATCTCAAAAGTGATTGTCAAGATTATTATTGGGATGAACCATACCTTTTCCGAATTTGTGCGGATGGGGTTATTAGGAGGTGTGTACCGGAAGAGGAGCAAGCTGATATACTTAGGTCTTGTCATTCTTCGCCATATGGTGGTTATCATGGTGGAGCAAGAACGGCGACCAAAGTGCTTAGTTGTGGTTTCTATTGGCCAATCTTTACAAGGATGTTAGTGAGTTGGTGAAAAGAAGCGATGAATGTCAATGGGCCAGTGGAATCTCAAAGAAAAATGAAATGCCTCTCACAAACATCTTGGAGATTGATATTTTTGATGTTTAGGGCATTGACTTCATGGGAACTTTTGTGAGTTATTGTGGAAACACCTACATCTTGATCGCGATGGATTATGTGTCCAAATGGGTTGAGACCGTCGCTTTACCCAATAATGAGGCGAGAAGTGTAGTGGCCTTCTTGAAGAATATTTCACAAAATTTTGGTACTCCACGTGCAATCATAAGAGAAGGGGTCACACTTTTGCAACAAAGCTTTTGACACTTTACTTAGCAGGTATGGTGTTACTCACGAGGTCACGACTCTCTATCACCCACAAGCTACTAGGCAAGTGGAAGTCTCCAACCGGGAGATAAAGAGTTTCTTGTCTAATACGGTGAATGCTAATCGGACAGATTGGTCCAAGAAGCTTGATGATGAATTATCGGCATATCGGACGACTTACAAAATACCTATCACAATGTCTCCATACTGGTTGGTGTTCAGGACAGCTTGTCATCTTTTGGTGGAACAAGAGCACAAGGCAATGTGGGCTCTAAAGAAGTTGACTCTCTATTGGGATGTAGCCGATAACTTGAGGGTTGGACATTTGAAGGAATTGGATGAGTTTCGGTACCATGCATATGCTAGTTCCTCCTTGTACAAAGAAACGATGAAATATCTTCATGACAAATACATTTGGAACAAAGAGTTCAAGGTGGGCGATCTTGTATTGTTGTTTAACTCAAGGTTGAGAATGTTTCCTAGGAAGCTAAAATCCAAGTAGAGTGGTTCATTTAAAATTGTTGGCGTGACACCTTTTGGTGCATTAGACTTGAAGAACAAAAAGAATAAAGTATTTCAAGTCAATGGTCACTGGGTGAAGCACTACTTGGGAAAGGTTGGAGATAGCCACGTGGTGGCGGTCATTTACTTCACTTGAGGGTATTTTGCGTTGTACCGCGACATTAAATCTGGAGCTTCTTAGGAGGAAACCCATATTTTTTCCTTTTTCTTTTGTAGTTAGGTGTTATTTGTGTTCTAACTTGACTTGAAGTGTGCTACACGATTGAGTGTGACTTGCAAGAAGGTTTTACTAAGAAATGGCTAAGTGTTCAACGATCTGCGGACCACACTTTATTTGTGCGAATCGCACATTTCTGTTTTCCACAATAGGAGGGAAATTGCGGCCGCACATTCATTCTGCGGACCGCGCAATTAGAATATTTCAAAAGTATAAAAACGTTAAGTCTCTGATGTTTGAGCTTGTCAGTAGGAGGCTAATCTGCGACCATACCTGAAATTTGTAGTTGCGCCCAAAAATGTGTGGACCACATATCAAAAGCAGAGACGGCTATCCCAGGTTATAGAGTGCGGACCGCAAATAAAAGTTTGTGGCTGCACTCTACCCTTTTCCCTCTTAATATTTCTAGTATAAATAGGAAACTTGAGTTCATTTTACATTTTTCCCTCTCCTAAAGAATCATTGTTACTCTGCAACTTTCTTGAGAGATTTTCATTGTCTCCACACACAACCACATGTGATTGTACCCCCAGTGCACTCACTCCATCTAGTATGCTTCATTTCATGTTAAATTTTTGTGTTAGTCTAGTTTTTAAAATTTTACTTTCTTTTTAGGCCATTTGTTATTAGAGTTCATCCATGTGTCCATGTGGGGTAGATCTAAATAGGTTAATTGATAATACACACTCTAATAGGGTTGGGTTAATGAGACTTCATGTTTATAACATGTTTCCATGTCTATTTGTGCAAGTAATTGACAAATCTAAGTAGAAAATATTGACTGTGCGTAGTTTTTGAAATTTGCGGCCGCACTTGAATTTGTGCGGTCCGCAGATTAGGAACTTTGCATGAACTAGTAAAGCAAGTGAATCTACGGACGCATTTTAATTATGCAGACTCTAGAAACCTCATGGAGGTCGCAATTAAAAATGTGCGAACTGCAGATTTCTCCTGCGGCGGCAAAAACAAGCATCACACTATCTTTATAGAGGATTCTGAGTCTCTGAAGTTTGATTGTCTGAAGTACAGCCACACTTGCAATTGAGTGGACCACACTTCCATTTGCGGCCGCACATAAAAAATGCACGGACCACAGAACCCAATTCCTGCATCATGTTGTTCTATCATAACCTCACTATGTCCACAATATTCTCCCTTGCCTACATAAGTTTTGAATGTGTTGAATGATGACTTGCAACTAACAATCTTCTCTTCTTTGATACAGACATTGGTTCAATTGTGAGGCCACGAGAACACTACAAAAGGAAGAGGTGAATCTTCTAGGCGTCGAGGTAGAGGTACCTTGTCCCTTGGCCAGCCCAAAACAATCACGAAGAAGGCCAGAGCATGCGGCGGGAGAAGTGCAGACCTCTCCGAGTCTATGTCCCATCTAGGGAAGCTTCAGAGGGTAACTCAACCTCTATTCATAATAGTAGACAGCCACATAGTCTAGGACACAGGGGCGATTCCATCTCAGGGATGAGGCCTCTTCATCTCACACCACTTCCGAGGGGTCGGAGAGTGCTAAACAGACCTCTAAGACAACAGCTGCCCTAGATAGAGAGACAGACTGTACATGATATTCTAGATGATGGTAGATAGGGAGAAGTACATCCACGGGTGTGGAGATTTCGAAGAATAAAAAGATATGGGAGGATAGGTTCGTCAGCTTGGGTGCCTTCACTGATTTCTGTATGTGGTGGCCGGTGAGATCTTTGACTCTTGAGCGGCAATTTCTATTGAATGATTTGGATAAATAAAACCCAACGGTGTTGAGGAAGTTCAGAGCAAGAAAAGGTTGGATGTGGTCAACAGAGAGAGTTGAGGATCCCAAGGAGTACCTCGTCCTAGAGTTCTACGCAAATGTTTCTCACATCAAGAAGGGGACGAAGGTGACTAAAGTACGCAACCTCAAGGTGAGGTTTGATCAGCATACAATGAACACGTACTTGGGGTTTGTGGAGCCTAAGGAGTATCTGGAGAAGTATGTAATAAAATAAGAAGTTTGACCTTGGAAGGCAGAGATCATAGCACCACCAGGGCCACCACCACCATGGATTACTACTGGGGTTCTCATTCAATGGAACACATTGAGCTTTGAGGCGAAGGTATGGCAGACCTTTGTTTGTAGCACACTTGATTCATGCCAAAGTGAGACCCATCTACCTCTTCCTCAGGTTGTTCCTATGGCTTCTATCATGGCCGAGTACCCAATTAATGTGCATGTCGTGATGTCGGCCAATATTTCATTGGTAGCACAACAGGTTAGCTCTGTCTACCCTTATCCCAACACTATCACAAAGTACCTCATTGATTCAAATTTAGAGCCAAGATCCTATGACACCAAGGTGAAGTCGAATAAGCCCTTTGATTGGTATTCATTGATGGATACGACCAACCCAAAGGAGAGAGCTCAGCTTTCTACCACCATAGGCCAGTCTGATGAGCCGGCAGTTGTAGTTACTGAGACAGCTGACATTCCATCCACCTCTACTGAGCCTCTTCCAGTGCTGCTACTATGCCTCCACCATCATCCTCAGCTCCTACCACAGCCCCTAGGGCATACCCTGCTCCATCTCCAAGGCTAGTGCTCGTGCCTACATTTCCATTATTTGCTCTACAAGCCACCCAGACATTGGCGAGTCTTAATAACTGGATGCAGACAACTACTTCAAAGATGTCTCACTTATCTAGTACTGTTGCAGCACAGTCATCTACAAAGGCACCATAGGTCTCCCTTGGTCTTGATGAGAAGTTGAAGAAGATTCTGGACAACCAGAAGATGATTATGGACACTCTGGCACATCACGGGTCGGTTATTGAGGAGTTGGGTAAAGAAGTGAAGAAGATGAGGACGTCACATGCAAGAAAGAAATCAATGGACAAGATCAGGAGGGAGGTGACCTGACTTGCGATGGTTGGGGATCTACCATTTGATATGTTACTTGACCTAGACCAGTCCGTCCTACATCCCTCAGCACCATCGGTACTGGTTGCACCAGCTGGCCAGTCTAACGAGCCAGACCTTGTTGCCGACACTGCTGAGGTAGTGCGTGCAATGTTTAGCACTCCTGCCACACCCTGATTTGATGATGATGACATACAGTTGGCTGACTCAACATGAGATAATATTGTTGGGGACACTGAGATGTCCGAGGATTCATAGGGAATTTTCTTCACCCTCTCTCCTTCACTCTTATTTTGTTAAGCATTGGGGACAATGCTTACTTTTATTCGGGGGGAGGGGGTGGATTTTATTTTATTTGATATGACACATTTTGGATACATTTGGACTGTAATAATAGGATGATTATATTCCTTTTCTCACTTGTAGTTTATAAATCTTTAGTAGTTATTGTTCATTAGCTTCTTTATCTTTCTACTTTAGTTATTGTTTTGTTAGTATCTTCTTTTTATGTTTTAGTAGATAATAAGTCTTTGGTTTTCTTAACTCCACAGTTATTTCCAAAGGTAGTTGTTGTGTGAATCGGGTGACTTGTCTCAACGATGGATGTCGTGACAACCTTCTTAAGGGAATGAGTCAAGTTTTGTGTTTAGGTAATAACAATAGTAGTAGTAATTAATAAATGGCATAATCAAGTCATTATTGAAAAAGAGTTATTCATGATTCATTTGGTACCAACACACTTACTACGTGCTTATGGTTTGAAATAAAGTTTTTGAAAGAAAATAGCTCTAGTTAGTGACTTTGAGACTCTTGAGTTGATTTTGGTAATCATCGAATGGTTTATTGGACCATAGTGTTGTTGTATGATCTCAACTATAACCTCTTTTATGGTCTAGTTGCATGAAAGATCAGGTGATTTGTTGCTAGTCCAAGTATCTATGCGATTAGTCTAGAACTTGCCTCGAATGTGCTTCAAGGAGAAATCGTAAGTTTTGGTTGGTTTGGGAAATGATTGTAGGCTTTCCTCGGCCCATTTGAGATTTCTATTTCCAACCAATGTAGGTATCCCTAGTCAACCCCTTTTAGCCTCTAGACTTTCTCATTGATAACCATGTTTTGAGTCTTTACCCATTTTGTCGTGATTCTCTCTTGGCATCCAGACCTTCTTTAGCACTCTTGTGAAATAAGTGGATTAAGGCATAAGTTTTGGGGGAGAGTTGAGGAATTTGAAAGAGGTATCAAGGCACTAAATATAAAAGAAATGATCTCTATGAAAAGAGAAGGCAAGAAAATAAAAAAAGAACAAATAGAAAAATGCAAAAAAGAGAATAAGTGGAAGGGTTGATGGATTCAAAAAGAGGTAATGATCCCTAACATGAGCATCAAGGGAGAAAAAGAATGAAATGAACAAGAAAGAGTGATGTCAAGTCTCTCTAGCCGCCAATAAAAAGAGAATGCCTCTAAGAATTGATAATTATGAGCCAAGAAACGAAAATGTGGAGTGCTTAAGGAAATGTGTAATCACTTACCCATATAGTATCCTACCCTAATCCAAAAGACTTCATTATAACCCGAAAGAAGTCCTACTTGATTTCGAACTGAGTGAGCTTACATTGATGGTGATCTACATGAGGGGAATGCTTATGGTACTTGAAGCCATACTTGTGACACACTCTTGAGAGAGAAGAGTGAACCTTTCATGAATCTTAAAATTGAGTGCTAACTTTTGAAGTGAGCTTGGCAAATGGAAGGTAGAGGAGGAAGAGTTTGGAGTCGACCATGATCAACATGATAGAATAAGAGTCCTTGATGAGTAAATTCACTTCTTGAAGCTCAAATGTCACATTAGAACTATATTTGCATGATATTTGACTTGTCACCTTGTTGATAATGCATGAGTAATGTGGGTAATTGTTGGTCCCAACTGAGTATGAATGGCTCACTATTGACTCGATGTAATGACCTTTCACCCTGAAGAGGTAAGAACTAATCTATTTGCATGAGGACAAGCACATACTTAAGTTTTGGAGAGTTGATAAATGTGGAATTTGACGACTTATTACTACTTTTTTAGTTTTGTTTTAGTCCAAAATTGTTGATTTACGTTTGCTAAACTAATGAAAGTATGAAAATTGCATGAATGTTGGCATGTGGGCTCAAATGAATAAATCCAACTCAAAAAGCAGTGTTCTGACTCACAAGGCAAGAAGGGGCACAACAGCCAGAAGTGTGATCCACGGAAGCAAGTGTGGACCGCATAATTCTCTTTGCGACAGCAGATCTGATGTAGAAGCGCAGAAGTAATTAAAGCAGAATTGCAGACCGCATACAATATGTGTGTCAGTAGAACAGACTCAAGCAATGTGTACCGCACATGGAATTGTGCGGCCGTAGAACCTCCCGAGGGGTATTTTTATCAGCGAATTTTGAGCCACTATAAATAGATGGGAATCATATTTTAGGTCAAGTTTTCAAGTTTTTTTTTCCATTGTAGACGTTGTAGTTTACTATTTTACGAAATTTGTGATCATTTTGGGACACAATTATCATAGTTTATCATTTTAATTTTATATTATGGGTTTAATTAGTATTTCTTCTTTGTTTTCTTCATTTTCTACTATGAGTAGCTAGACATTTACTAGGGCTATGACCCAACCCTAGTGCGTAAAGCTTATGGGTATTTAGTTTAATGCTTGTTTATGATCGGGTATTTGTTATTTAGCCTTGTTCATGCTTTAACTTTATAATTAATGGTTGCAAATGTTGATTCACGCCTTTTTGACTTGGTATTTACTTGAGACAGAAGGACCTAGTCTAGGAAAACATGGCTAATAAAAAATTGGGCTAGTAAAGGAGTTGACTATCCTAATTAAAGGGTTTAAACTAGATATAGAAAAAATCCAACTTGAGCTCATATCAACTATTTAGCTTGATACCCATATGTGCTTGAGAAAGCCAAATTGGGAAAAAATCACTCTATGACCTAGAGATATTTAGTGGGTTACTTAGAGTTGAGAACTATAATACGCCCCAATCAATAAAATAAGTGTTAACGTAATTAACCCGTTAGGCAAATACCTAGGTACCTAGGTGAAGGTTACATCCCTAGGCTTTTTACCTATTTGAAAACTAACCAAAAATAATTAGTCAAATCTCTAGTTTCATTTCTCTAATTGAGCATTGATAATGTAGTTTATAGAAGTAATTTGCAAAACCAACGTGATTGGAAGTTTATTTAAGTTGTTTCGTCTTCACGCATAAAGTACACACTCTAACACCCATTATTTACTCCCCGAGGAAATCGATCTCGACTCATAGTTGGGTACCATTCTTCCAACGACCTCTTCCACCCATTGTTGAGTGTGGATTGAGAGTGGATCAGTTGGCAGTTAGACATAGCAAACAAAAGAATCTGCAGTTGAATAAAGTGTGGCACAAATCCATTGCATTTAAAATCTCCTTCCGGGTGTAGAGACTTTACTTGAGGAAGTTACCTTTCGATGAAGTGATTGCAAATTTTAGGAATCAGAAAGTATCTAGATATTTTTGCTGTCAAAGAACACAATGTGATTCCATCCAATATATCTTTATAGAGGGTGAGACTTCCTGTCATGTGTGGAAATATTTTGGAGGGGCTTTTGGTATCACCCATCATAGTAATTGAGATATTAGAAGAGTGCTCAAACAGTGGTGGGATACAAATCCTAAGAATGAAGTACACATTCTAGTTCTTCAAGTTATGGCGGTGATTATCAGTTGGGAAATATGGAAAAACTAGACTTTTTACAAATTTGGTGATCAAAAAAGATTTGTTAGAGTTAAGATGAAAAAATAGATTGTTTGGATTATCAAAGCTACAAACTGCGTTCCCAAAAATTGAACTTCCTAGAACTTGGATCTCTATCTGTGACATGGTGGAGAGGTTGAGGTCAATAGTGTATTTGGAGGCAAGTATATTGGATTAAACCTCTATCAGATATGTTAAAGGTCAATTCTGATGGAAGTTATGTTATGGAAACTAGAAGAGCCGGTATAGGAGGTGGGTCAGAAATGAGAATGAAGATATAACCATGGCCTTCTCAGTCCCTTTACAATTCAAAAGTGAAATCAAGCAGAGGCTGATGCAGCTAAATATGGAGGAGAATGGTGCATACAGAATGAGTTCAATAGATTCAACCTGGAGATGGACTCTTTGATAATCACTAATATGCTCCTCAATATGGATACTAGTAACCTTAATCTCAGGAAACTAATTAGAGATACTTCTAAGATCATTCAAGAAGAAGATGTGATAATTTCTCACTGTTACAGAGAAGCAAATCAAGTGGTAGACTTTCTTGCTAAGATGGCTTCCTTAAGTTGAACTAGTACCTTTTATCACTCTTTTCAACAACTTCCGAAAGAGGTGAAAGGAGTTTTTCAACTCGACAAATGGTAGTTACCTAACATAAGAAGAAGATTGTTTGTTAGTTGAATTTTACTTAGGAGATATGGAAGTGTTCATGTATAGTGAAATCTCTTCCATATTATCTTTTGAAGACTATATGTAACATTCTTGTAAGTAATGCTCTGGAGGTAAGGTTTATGCCCCCTTCCTTTCTTTGTACAATGCAAATTTTGTATGGACAAGGTAGGGGTCAATCCAAACGCCCCACATCAACAGCATTCTACTTTGACTTAACTTTAAAAAATAATGGAAAGAACAAAAAGGGGTCATTATAGGTGCTAAAAAATGAATTCTAGAACTAGTTCTAAACTTTATCACCTAGAAACAACAAAAGACACTTCTAGACTTGTTACTAGATTAGTCCTTATCTCCTTGAAAAATCAAAAAGACATTCTAGACTTGTTCTATAGATTATCCAAAGTAATTCTAGAATATAGATAAAATAAAGTCTTATCCAACTAAGCACCTAGAAATGCTTAGAAAACTCTAAATTGTTGTTTCATGCACTCCCGCTTAATTTTGAAATTTCTATTTTTATCCAAATCCTAACTGAATTCTCGAGATTCGTCAAACTTGAATGACTTTACGAAAGTATCTACAATTTGATCATGATGAGTCTTCACACAATTGAGCTCTTTCGTTTGTTCTTCAAGTTGTGCCATCACACTCTGGAGCCCCTTCTTGGAGATTCTATGTATTTCATTAAGCAAGTATGTTTCCTCCAAATGGGAAGATGACTGAAGTTATAGGCTCTGAGTCCTTTAGTACTAAGTTGCTCCCTTAATCTGTCTACAAATTAGCTGGAGTATTGAACCCCTTCAGGTACTTCATTCTTCTCGACAACTACAACGGACACATTAGCTTCTAAATTATTGAGTCTCATGTGAGGTCACTTTTTCATTAGCCGCTTCAATCTCCGTCTTCCTTAAGATCACCTTTTCACTTTCATTGTTGTTATACATTGTTCTTCGATCTATTTGATGATATACTAGTTCATTGGGGTTGATGGCATGAATCTTTACCAGTTCATCTTTCTTGGTCTTGGCTTTTCTAGCTTGTTCTTTTAATGTGAGATATTCAGCTCTCAAAGAATTCAACTTTAGATGTAAAGCTTCTTTCTCATCCTTCATCTAGCTCACAATTCTTCAATAATACTAATGTTTCTCTCTTTACTTTTCTCTTCCAATTTATGAATCAATCTATCTTTAGCTCTTTTGCTACTTTTTTTTTTTTTTTTTTTTTTTTTTTTTTTTTTTTTTTTTTTTTTTTTTTTTTTTTTTTTTTTTTTTTAATATATTCTCTGTGGGTTGTTTTTTNAGTTTTTGAATTTTCCTCGTTCAACTTGCAACTTCATTTTCCGAATTCAATGAATTGAAATCATCATTCTCTTCCTCCTTGAGTTCTAGCAACAAATTTGGCTCCTTTTCTTCTTTCTTGTCCTCAACAAGATTGACTTTTTCTCCAATACTACTACGACATTCTCAAGAATATTGTCCAAGTTTATGACTATTATAGCATGTAATTTGAGGTTTGTCTTACATCTTTTTAGTTATCTCATTATAGTAATCATTGTTTGGGGTTGTCCTGATTTTCTTCTTACCATATTTGGTTTTCCTATTTCTAGAAGGAAAGGACAACATATTACCATAACTCGATTTTCCTTTTGTAGGAAAAAGTTTGGACTTCTATAAATTAAATATCCTTCCTTCTCATTCGGTAGCATCCACAATGTAGCAATGGGGTTTGAGAGTCGTGTTTAGGGGGAGAACTTTATGGGACAAGTGTTAGTGTGTCACTTGTGTTTGCCTCTTCGTGAGGTTGTTCTATCGTTATTTTGTACTCTCTTTTATTATAGTGGATTGCTAATCTCTGTTGTAGACGTAGGTCAATTGACCGAACCACGTTAAATGTTTGTGTCTTGTTTGGTAGATTTCTCTTTTGTTGTCTGATTTATCGTCGTTCAATTGTTGCGTTACTAGTTCCCGCATGACACCTGATAATTTCGGTTTTAACAATCATGGTCTATTCTTCTACCGAGACTATCAAAATGTCCTCTTCCTCTTCTCTTCCATCGATTGTTCTTTTTATCACCTCTATCGGCTTTCAATGATGCCATGGTTTTGAGAAGTTGTTCTTGTTAATCTTCTAAATCTAGTCTCCTCTTGATCTTATCTTCATAAGCTAGTAAAGAACCCTTCAGTTGCTCGATGGTCAGAGAGTCTAAATCTTTAGAATCTTTAATCGCATACACAAAATAGTCAAATTTAGCTGTCAAGGAATGAAGGATATTCTTCTCCACATGAACATCCTCCAGATTGTCTCCATATCACTGTGATTGATTTGCAATCACCTCCGCTTTTGAAAAATAGTTTAAAATGGATTTGGATATCTTCATCTATAATGCTTTAAAATTAGCCCTTAAAGATTGAAGCTTTACCAAGAGTTATATATAGTTTTATAAAATCTCCCAAGCTTCATATGAGGTGGTTGTGTAGGTCATACTCTCAAACATAACATCGCCCAAGCATGGGTGGATGAGAGTGAGAGCTTATTGATCCATTTTTCTTTGCATTTGCCAAAGTATCATTTTCATAAGCTCCCTCATTTTTAGGTTTTTCATACCAATTCTTTGCAATCTCCTGCACATCTTGAATTCAAGTATGGATATCTTTCGTAGACACTATTTTTCATAATTTTCTTTTGTTAGACGAGGTATTGAAAAGCAAAGTGGATCACTGTTTGGCATGGATCTAATGCAACTATGAAAGGAAACTAGTTGAGGAGATAAGAAGAATTCAGGAGAAGAGAAGAAGAAGAAGAAGAAGAAGAAAATAAAAGTTTGTTTTGGGAGAGAAAATCTTCAACTTTTCTACATGCAAATGGCAAGTAGAAAGTTGAAGGTGCTAAAAAGAGAACTCTAGAACTAGTTCTATACATTATCTTCTAGAAGAATGAAAAAAGAGCATTATAGACTTGTTCCCTTATATTATACAAACTAATTCTACAGTATGGATAAAACCAAGGCTTAGCCAACCAATCACCTAGCAATGTTTAAATCATTTTAAATTACTATTTCCTACATATACTACCTCAACAACACCATTATAAGAAGAAAATGAAAATCTTAAGTGCAATCTTTTGTTTTAGCTGTAAGGGAATTATATATATTTTTAGTTTTTTTGCTAGTCAAGTTGAGTATAAGATATTGGAAACAACAAAAAGAGTAAAAATAAAGAAACGGCTAAAAAGAATGTCTATTTTCCTTGTTCATTTCAAATATTATACTCGCCATGCGTATTCTGTACCATTAGTGAGCTTTTTGGATCCTCCAATGTGATGGGATCACTTTAGTAAACGGTAAAATATCTAAGAACGCCTTGCTTGCGTATTTTAAGATGTGAAATAGAGGATGTGCTGTGTTTGTCCATTTAATATCACTGTCATGGATTTAACTACTTAATCTTACTACTTTATTAGGTATTTTTTTTTTCTTTGTCCACCTCTTTAGTCATTGGTGTTTCTTACTCTGAAAAAATATTTTGGATTCTCACCACTGTCATAGCATCCTTAAATTGGTAACGCAAATGAAGGAGAAATGGTTGTATCAAATTAAAGAAAATAATTAGGGAAATGACAATGAAGCAGAGGCAAATTCCTTTTTAATAAGTAAAAACAGTGGGCACATTCTTTGCCAATACTAAGCTTTAAACTAATGGTAGACAACATATCTAACAATGAACTAGCTAATCATGTAAATCGAGTCCTTTGTTGTTCACCTGTGTTTTACATCTGGGGTTTTTATAAGGGAGACTCGAGACTCAGGTAAGAAGTGTTCAATGTGTCAGAAAAATACATTTCTGCCTGTCATTTAGTTCGTGTTGAAATTAAGTATGACTAAACTATCCATTCACCGAAAGTAACACAATTTGTAAGTGGAAATCAGGATTAAGATACTCTGAGAAGATTACCAATGAGGCTACCAAGGAAGGTTGATCCACCAGTGATGCCCTTTGTTTGATATGATTCTATTTTATGTTAATTTTTTGATAGTTACGATCCTTTTTGTTGTGGGGGGAGAGAGAGAGAAAATTTAGGTCTTCGTAGATATGAACCTTGCACATATAGGACACAAGCAACTTTTCAATTCTCACTAAAAATAATTCATTCTTAGTTAGTTCCTTTTCAAAAAAAATTACCTCTGGTCAAGTGATAGTTTGTGTGATCTACTATATTTATTTATCATATTTTATGCATGAGCTTTAAATTACTTGGATTGAAATATAATTATCTGTTAGCTCTTAAAGTGGATATATGAATGCAGTGTTTCAAGATGCCTTGATCTGTGTGATTGGCTTTATGGAGAGCATGGCTCGTGCATGTGTACTTCCTATGGCACCAGCTAGGGAGAGTTCAGACTCCCGCCAATCACACTCCATAGCATATGGTGCATGATTATTAAACCATATAAGTGTTACCAGTTGGGGCGGTTCAGCATATTACAGTAGCGCAACTTGAGGTTAGGCCGGCCATGTCAGTTAATGAGCTAAAGATGATGGATAGGCTTCAGAAGTTGTTTCTTCCTTACTTCCGCCATGCATCTTCAGAGGATGCGTAAGAGTTCTTGGACCGATGTTAAGATATCTTGAGCAATTTAGGACTGGTTGAGTTTATTGGAGTGGACTTTACTATTTTCAAATACAAAGTTTTGCCAAGAGGTGGTGGAAGACTTGTGAGATAGATAGACTATCATGGTCATATCCTCTTACTTGGGCTCAATTTTCACTCATATACTTGGAGAAGTTCATCGCGCTCACTCAAAGGAATGAGCTACACAGCGAGTTTGAGTGTCTTTAGCAGGGTGAAATGACAGTCACCCAGTAAGAGATGAGGTTTATTGATTTGTCTCGTCGTGCAGCTATCATGATGCCTTCTAAGAGGGAGAGACTGTGAATATTCATAAAAGGGCTTTCTTGTGGTATTAGACTTTGGATGGCTAGAGAGGTCGAGACTAAGACTTCGTTCACTCAGGCAGTTGAGATTTCTAGCAGGATTGAGTGCATTCGTGACCAAGGGAGATAGGGGAGAGATGCGACATTTGATAAGAGGTCTCATCATTTTGATGGTTTCAGTGGTGCCTCGTTAGGAGGCAGGGTCAATTTGGTAGACGTCACGCTATTAGGCCGGTTCAGTCAGCTTCCAGGTTTCTTGTGGTACTTTAGGTAGCCATGGTATGGTTGTTGCCTAAGGCAATCATCATATAGTGTATCTCCATCTCAAGGCCCTATCCGGGTGATACAGAGTTTCTGTAGTGGTCATTCGGATTGTTAGGGACAACTTCAGATTCAGTAGCCACGTCATCCAAATGGTTGCTTTGAGTGCAGAGACGCATGTCACATCAGGAGATATTGCCTTCGATTTTGGAGAGGTACGCCATCAACAGGGTACCTAAGTCATGGTTTCATGAATGATATAAATCAAGTACGGAAATAATAATATTAGTCTGAAACATATATGTAGCAACATTGCTTAACAAGAACAGCATGTGACTTTGTCTAGCTATTCATCTAGTCTATGAAGCCTCTAATAAATTACGGAAAACATTGACTGTCTATAAATACTAAAAGACTGTAAAATATTGATAATGCCTCGAAAGAACTGGGGCTCACCCAATAGCTAGTATGAGAACCCTAGCGCTCTGAATCGTCAACCTGTAAATCATCGATGCAGGCCTCAGAAAAAAGGACGTCAGTACATTTGAATTGCACTGGTATGTAAAACAACAGTAAGAAAGAAATGTAAATGCTGAAACTGAAACTGAGCTGATAACTGAGCACTGATAATTGATAACTGAAATAATAAATGTTGAAATTGAAACTACACTGATAACGTATAGCTGATAACTGTGTAAGGCTCCATCAGAGGCTCCAAAACTACAGAGCCTTGCACTGTCAGGGGCGCTGAATGCCCTGGACAATGCCTTGCACTATTAGTGGCGCTAAGGTGAATACCCTGGACAGTGCCTTGCACTATCAGGGGCGCTGAGATTAATGCCCTGGATAGTGCCTTCTACTGTCTGCAGCCGTGAGTTTTTAGGGCCTTGCACTATCTAAGACTATAAGACGGACCTCCCATAAACTTAGTCGTATCTATCGAATTTTATGTACCTCACTCTCGATCTTGATTCTAAAATATTTGTTTCTACTCACACCCATTCCGATGGGACTTCACATGTTTAAAAGGTCATATTAATACTCATTTAAAGTATCCACAACTAATCTGGATTTATAGAGTATTACATTATCACCCCCTTAGGATCATTCATCCTCAAATGATTATCCTTATTGTAACTACATCTAACTCTGGACCTTAACGGGATGGATGGAAACCTGTGATAGCTGAACCGTCATGAACATATGCGTACTTAACTAAATGAATACATGATTACTGAACTAATGAGATACTGAACTGAATAGGTACTGAGCTGGATGGCTACTGAACTGAACGAATACTGAGCTAACTGTACACTGATGGACATGGAGGTTATAATCTAAGGTCTGAATGAAAACCTTAGTTACCTCCAACATTTCCCTAAAACATTTTCCAGCTAAGAAAGCACAATACAAGCCTCACATGGTATCATAATACTCATAACATGAAACATATACGCGAATACTGGTTTGGCACAAGTATTTGAATATTGAACTGACATCAATATCTCTGTACTAAGCTGGCATGAATATCTGAGTATTGAAATGACAAGAGTATTTGATACTAAACTGACAAGAGTATCTGAGTACTAAACTAACATGAATATCTAAATACTGAAAACATGAATGTTATAACATGACACGTGAGATACTGGGTGTACAAATATCAATTTTGGTGGCAACTCTAACTCATAACCTACTTGCTCGATCCTCCGTATGACCTTATATGTCCTGATGCATCTGGGACTAAGATTTCCTCTCTTTTCCCAAATCTATAACACCTTTCATAGGCAAAACTTTTAGAAACACCATATCATCAACTTGAGGTCTCTATGTTGCACGTTCGAATAGGAATTTTGGCGACTCTGAGCTGTCTTCAAATGCTCTTGAATCAACTTGACTTTCTCTATAGAATGATTGACCAAATACGATCCCAACAACTCTGCTTCGCCAACTTCGAACCAACCAATTGACGATCTACACCTTCGCCCATACAAATCATAATTTTAAAATGAGCGAGATAATCCTTATATAAGGTCCATATTTACCATTTCTACTAAAGGATATGTATATTCTATAGTAAAACACTAGGATTTGTGCTACTCTACTTTCACTTGCTAACAATTCGGACACTTGGCCACAAAGTCTGTGGCGCTTGTTTTCATGTAGTTCCACCAATAAATCTCCTTGAGATCATGATACATATTTGGGAAACCTCAGTAGATATAATACTTGGAATTATGAGCTTCTAACATGATCCTCCTTCTCTAAGTTCATCTATGTCTATACACACAATCAGGCTTGGTACCTTAAAGTACCATCATCTCCCTCTTGTTCAAAAGCCATTGTCGTATAAATGTGAATCCCCTCTTTCAACTACACCAAATAGGGATCATCAAACTGTTTCTCCTTCACTTGAGCTAGTAAGGAGGAGCAAGTCTTATTCTAGACAACAACTCTGCCATCTTCAGGGTCCAAAAGTCGATCTCCTAGCTTGGCTAAGCAGTGAACTTCTTTCACCGCAGTTCTCATGTCTGGCTCAGTCATGAGCTATACTCCCCATACTTGACCATCTTTCTAAGCACTTCCTAAAAACACTTATAGTATTTTTGTGAGCTAAGTCTTTGATTAGTACTCTAAATATTAGAGTCTCGTGCAATGGCACTACCCTCGTAATACACAACTGCGCATGATTTTATAGATTTTCTATGATCACTTTATCATCAATAACTAGGCTCGGTGATTATTCTACTCACTTTGTGTTTCTTACACACGCTAGGCACATGCCTTGTTGTAATTATATCATTTTTCCTTCATTACCGAACTGATTTTTTTAATATCCCATGCTAACTATTCGGGTTTTAAATCTCCAACTGGACTTACTGACTATTTTCACATCCCTGCCTTAGATCTAAGGTTAATGTCTTGTACTTGCGAATCCTTCTCTTTTGTTGGGATCCAAATAACTTTCCTCATCTTCTGTAATTCTTTGCACTTATGTCAATGATGACTCATATTACAACATACTGCTAAGAAATCTTTCTTACTAGGAAAAACCAAATTACTCACCGGACAGAAAGCTAATGTATTCAAAACTATCATACACAATCTTAATGATTTAATTTTGCTCACACTGTCAATCTTGGGGAGACTCATTTTCGATAATTGTTAAAGGTTATTCTTTTGTAGTTTGCTCTCTTACTACCTAGTTGATTTATTTTTCTTCCAATGCCATTGTACTTCAGGTTTAACTTAAATTCTTTGGGTTAAGACATGTTTGGTTTTTCAAACTGTCATCCACTCACTAGAGTTAACCTGGCTAAGTGAATCAAATTGTACCTCTACTAGCTCTGCTGAAATTTCTAATTCATTGTATTGACTCAAACCTTACTTACGATTCTTTTACTAATCACGTGCTAGAATCATATTTTCTTTTTCTTCTTTGAATAACTAAAGTGAAGAATAAGGTTATTTCTAACTTCCTTCACCATCCGACCCTATTCTACGATCGCATACTATCTTTTTATTTTGAACTATGTACATGGATCACACTTACGGAAATTTTTTCTTTCTTAAATGAAATTAGAATATCGAACTCCAAAACTTTCTATACACTTCAAAATCATATCATATTTAGACTATAAATATCCAGGGTAAACACTTAGTCACATAACCTAAAGGGGAATTGTCATATATTTTATCTCACAATAATAATTGCTTCTTATAGTAACTTACTAACGTGGTACTTTCTAGTTCTAATATGAATAAATCTGAACAACTCAAAATCATTCACTGAAATTCAATATCGACTGCTCTTGGTTCTTTTTTCCTATATCATATCTTCTAGTCATATGCACGAGTCATAAAACCACATCTTTGGTAATACAAATATTTCTGACTCCTAGATATTTCCCTTAGGATCATTTCTGTCCAAAACTATAGTGATCAATTCTATGCCCGCTGCAGTTAAATTCTTAACCTGCTACACCGTGGGGTCTGTCATCTGGACTATCATCATCAAACTTGTGGCTCCATTTCCAAGAATTAAAATGAAATTATTCTGTGGAGTACAAACACATACAGATACACTACCATACACAAACATGTCCCTCAGAGTATGCCATTATCTGACAAATCACTTTCTGCACCATCCGGCGAGTCTTGAGTCCTAATTCAGACCTAAAACATGTGAAGATTTTGCTATATCTGTTATTTACCTCTTCTTTTAGCAACCATAAGCATCACTGTATACTCACAAGTCACTAGAATTTGGATAAACTGAATATTCGAGATCTGGTAACTAAATAAATGAATACTGGCATACTGAATAACCATAAACCTGCTAATTGAACGACTGTATAATTGGTAACTAAGGCAAATTGATAGCCATAAAACATGATAGTTGTTTTTGTACTCTCTAATAAGGTTATGCTCTAATATATATTACTATCGATTGTATCCCACTTTCTCTCAAGTCTCATTTGTTACCAACCTGTACTCAATAATTATACCTCAATGGGTAATCATCCTCTCTAGGACCTTGGGTTCTACCTGCCCGCCGCTTGGTCATTCGATACGTCCAGCATTCGATAGGAAGAGAAGGTTACCTTTTGTTCTAATCTTCATGGCACGCTCTAGAGTAGAAAGAAATAAGACAATCCTAAATGTCTTGGTAGTTAACCATTTATATGCATGGCCGGCACACACATATAAAGGAAATTCCACTGGACACGACTTCATAGACTCCCTAGGACACATCAAACTAGTGCTCTAATACCAAGCTTTGTCACGTCCCGAATCTGGGCATAAATGTAACACGACACCCTGTGCCTGACTACATGTGACCGAGTGAACCAACTGGCACTGAATTAATATGTAATATCATAACATACTGAACCGGAAGATAAACTAACATATGCTGATATACTGAAAGTATGAATGCTATAAAATCAAGTGCGGAAACACTAATATAAGTCTGAAATATATATGTAGCAACATTGCTTAACATGAACAACCTGTGACTCTGTCTAACTGTTATTCTAGTCTATGAAGCCTCTAATGAACTACTGAAAACACTGACTGTTTGTAAATACTGAATGACTGTAAAATACTAATAATGCACCGAAAGAACTAGGGCTCACCCAATAGCTGGTATGAGAATCCTAGAGTTCTGAATCGTCAACCTGTAAATCATTACCTGCATCGTGAGATGAAGGCCCTGCGCAAAAAGGACGTCAGTACATTTAAATTGCACTGGTATGTAAAATAATTGGAAGAAAGAACTGTAAATGCTTAAACTGAAATCGAGCTAATAACTGGGAACTAATAATTGATAACTGAAATGATAACTGTTGAAACTGAAACTGAAATGATAATTGATAGCTGATAACTGATTACTAATTACTAATACTGATAACTGAAATAATAATTGATAACTGAAACGATAACTGATAACTGAACAGAACAAAGGAAGTAAGGATATGAATACTCCCTCTCCAGAATGATGAACAACCTGTTTTTTTGAATAAACTATGGCCTCGGGCCCAACACACACACACACACACACATATATACACACACACACACATATATATATATATATATATGTGTGTGTGTGTGCATAAGATACGGCCTCAGGCCCAAGTATATGTATACATAACTACGGCCTCAAGCCCAAAAAGGAATAAAATATCAATTACGGCCTCATGCCCAAACATGAATAAAACATAAACTATGGCATCATACCCAAATATGCATAAAGCATATAAACTATGGCCTAAACCAAATACAGTGTTCAACATTCAGGGATTTAAATTCAGGAACTGAGAATCATATTGCAATATGTGATGGTGACATAATGAATCATATTAATTTACATGATACTGGAATACTGAATAGGACTATACTGAGACATGTATTCTTGAACTTTATGAAAACTAAAACTTCAATTGTTTATGACATGCTGAGAAATCTAGACTCAAACTTATGGGTATCAAACCAAGTCTATATGGATTACACACTGAGCTCACAACATTCAGAATGAAAGTCTTGAACGAGTTATGCATCTAGAGAATAGAAGTTCTGCAACTATTCAAGGAACTAAGCTTAACTATATTTCTGAGGCAATTAGTAACGTCGTAAAAGAAACGTAGTGTAGGGAGAATCACTAACATACCCAAACATAGAGAGTTAGCCTCACATAACTTGACTCTGGCCCTTTAAGCGTATCATAATGTTCGTCACCTATTTCAACGATAATCTACGTCAATATATATCAAGAGGAACCAATATTAGCATTAATGCTCATGTTTTAGTTACTTAAGCATTTTGTCAAACACCTTATGGGCGTAAAGCCTCATATCCCTTATTAATGGTGCTTTCTTCACCCAATTCTAATTCTACTACTTTTAGGTGATTGTACCATCCCAAATAGATGCAAATAACACCATTTCTCATCAGGCAAATGATTTTAACAATCTTAAGTCAACAACCCAAAACCCTAGCATAGTTCATATGATTCTCTTTATCAAACCCATCTACTATTCTCCCAAAAACTCATCAATTCATAGCTATAAATGATTAGGGAGTAGAAGCATTACTTTTTAGAAGTTCAATCCTCTTGAATTCGAGTTCTAGGGTTTCCTTTCTCGACAATGGTGTCTCGATCAAATATCTAATGATTGGAAGGATTTACCCATGTTAATAAGGTGTTAGAGAATAGAAATCAACTTAGAATCATCGTTAGAACTTATCTTGGATGATGGAGGAACCTTGGGGAAGTTAGGTACTTGAGAGCTTCCCTTTCCAGAGTAGGTTTTCGTGTTTGGAGTGTGGGGGTCGAGGTAGGGCTTTTAAATAAGTGAACACGTCCCAAAATTTAGGAGAAAATAGAAGTAGCTTGGATAAACATCGTCGGTGCGGGGCATCGTTAGGAACGCCAAAATAACTGTGCAAGGCGCCATCAGAGGCGCCAAAAAGTACAGTGCCTTGCACTTTTAGGGCGCCGACTTTAATGCCCTGGACACTGCCTTGCACTGTTAGTGGCGCTGAGGTTAATGCCCTGGACACTGCCTTGCAGTGTCTATGGCCGTGAGTTTTCATGGCCTTGCACTATCTAAGGCTATAAGATGGACCTCCTATAAACTTAGTCAATTCTATCGAATTTTATGCACCTCACTCTCGGCCTTGATTCTAAAATAATTGTTTCCACCCATACTCATCCCGGTAGGACTTCACATGTCTAAAAGGTCACATTAATACTCATTTAACGCATTCACAACTAATCCGGATTTACGGAGTGTTATAATATGTGTGTAAGAAGCTAAACAATTCTATTACAAACCAAATAATTCTGATAAAGCAACACACTAAAGAGCTTTTTTCAGATACATATATGTATGAACCATTTTATTTTAATCGAGTGTGACTTATGTTAAGTATTTCCTAAAAGAAAAAAAAGAAAGAAAGGTCTAGTGGATCGGGTCATGGAGTGAGTCGGTACATGATTTTAATGGATGCTTTTAATTTTTAAATGGTTAGGCTGAAAAGAAAAATGCCACATTAGCAAGTGGGCAAGATAGAGTGACTTTTCAATTACAAAACAAAGTAAACTGAATTTTACATCTAACTTTTCTTTTGTTCAATGACTTTTTGTGTAATCAACTATGTGAAGTCTTTTGTTCAATGACTTTTTGTGTAATCAACTATGTGAAGACATTCAAAACATATTTTTCCTCTTCAACATAGGTAAAGGAAAAAGGAAGAAAAAATTTGGGAAAGAGAAAGAGTGAGAACTAAGAAGAATGAAAAATTTATATGTGGCGATGGCGCTATACGGGTCTCCCAAATGTTCAACCTTGTAGAATTGATTTGTTTGCTAATTTATACGTATTATTTAAATTGGTCTATGATATGGGTAGAAAGTTTAGAATTCGCATATGGATACTGGACGGCAAAACATGATGTATTTAATCTTAGATTAGTAAGAACAAGAGTCACTTCAATATTAAGTTGGTCAGAGAACAAAATACTTCGATTTAGATTACAATATGATCATCAAGTTCGCATTCTGGAAAATCCTTGGCGTTCCTCAGGCAATAGTCATAAGTCATGTGTTTTTCCCTTACATCTTCATATAGCTGCTGTTGTTTTGGGCTAAGCTTCCAGTAATTGATTCTATTCCAATAATAACTATTTCTGTAGCAGTATTGAGGGTTTGATTGTTGATATTGGCAGCCATTAATTGAAAATTCGCGAAAATAAGCTGTGAAGGGTCCTCGACTCCAGTCAACTTCTCCAACCCAAGCTGTTGCATTCCATATTGTTGCTTCTATGTGCATTTTGTTTGATGGATAGTTCACTCCAAGATTTGTATTGTTCTTGAAAATTCTTATGGGAATATCATCCACAAAGAACCTTGAGATAATTAAGTGAAAAAAACTGTTATTATTTTCTTATTTAGTACTACAGATAGTTTCAAATTTAATAGAAATGAAAATTTTAATCGAGAAAACACATAGTATACGTCACTTGATTGATCATTATTTTTATCCATGTCGTATGAACTAGGTGGCCATAAGTAATGTCTGCTATCATGGACGAAAGATAATTGAGTACGAACCGTATACGTATATAATATGTGACACGAAAAAGAAATAAAGAACGTGTGTACATAATGCATGAATGATATTCATTTCAAGCTTACTGATTTTATGTCATACGTTAACTTCATCAATTTACATATACTAGTTCAATATATCAAATAATCGGGCACGTAATAAGGAGATATACCTAATCCCATTTATATATGTCATTGTTCAATTTTACCCAACTAAATCAGCAAAACTTCCTGTTATCAAGATACAAAATAATTCAAATATATATATATAAGTAAGTTAAAAAAGAAAACTTTAAATGACTTTGTTACTTACACAATTTGATACTGGTTCCAAAGAATTCCATATGTGTGAAAATCACTTGTAGGATCAAACCAGAGATTAAACTGTTGCTCCCTATGTCCTCCATCATTTGCAAATACATTTGTATTTAGTGTATATTTGCCATCTCCTCCAAAAAACTCAAAATCAACCTCATCATGATTGGGTCTGGCAGGTTCATTAACTTCCTTTGACATTAACTGTAATTAAATTAAAAAAGCAATTACCAATGGATTAAACAAACACAATTGCTACTATATATCTCCTTAATTAGTATTGTAGCAAAACTTATATATTCTACTTTAGTCAAATTGAAAGTGCACATCAAAACCAAACTAGTGTCTTATTTTACTCCTTTATAGTATATATATATATATATATATATATATATATATATATATATATATATATATATATATGTGTGTATGTGATGTGTTATACTACTTTTCAACTAATAGGTCAAATTTAATGAAATGTTTAGGATTGGCTATGCACCATGAAAAGTTCTAGAATATTAATCACTTTATAAAAATTTATATAAATTCATGATTGCGAAGTAGAAAAAAATTACAAAGTATATATCATAATTAGATGTTAAGACGGTATAAGACTTACATAGAATGTTGTTATAACTCCTTTACTGTTCTTCTTTGGTAATTTTAACTTGATCCGAAAATCTCCAGACCCAAATTTTTGTTTTGAACTAAATCCAGCACCTGAATTTGACAAATAAATCATATTTTCATACTACTGCGTATGGAGATGAATTTGAAAAAAATATAAGATGACAATAATTAGAGATATTATTAGAGAGAACCTGAATATTGGTCAATCAATAGCTGAACTTCTTTTCCTTCGTCAGAAATTGTTAGATGGTTACCTCCCCATATCTGATAATATGTCTGGTTAAAGGGAATTTCATATGCATTACCATTGCTTGCATATTGAGTAGCAATAAGAAAGAGAGTAATTAAGAGACCAGCTTGAAAGTGAATCATATTAAAGAAAAAAAATTGATCTTGTTTTGTTGAATGACTGAAATGCAGTAAAGTTAGGTTACATATATAGAGGGTGAAAAACATCAGCAATCTTGATGATTTTTCCACTATTAGTATTGGATTTATGGAAAAATTTTCATTACAAAAAATGGTAATTATGGGAGTAAAAAGTTGGTACACGCACTTAAATCATAGTAGGGAAAGTACTCTCCATGTATACACCTATGAAAAATTTATGTCTATATGTTTTTTTTTTCTTTTAAAGATCCACGTGATATAAGGGGAAATTATACAAGACAAAACACAAGATTTATAGGTTAGTGGTATCGGTGAGAATCCTCCGCATAATATAGGTAAATTTGTTCTCATTCTAAATTCATAACGCTGGAAAAAATCAACCCATGCATACGGTAAAACTATATATAATACTAACACATATTTTTGTATATCAAATAGCTATAATCACAGTAATATTGTAACCTTAGAATCATAGCTTTTTCTGATTTCCTACAAAAGAAATTACAGAAAAGTATCATAAAAGTGATCCTCCGACGACAATGAAATAGTGCGTACGTAATATTTCTTTGCCGTATAGAAAAGATTACTTGCTATAATTAGAAAACTATAGTAGGAATTTCATAATTTGTTATAACTACATAGTCCTCTACAGAAAGAGCCTAACCTAAAAGACATTTTTGAAAATGGCTTATAAATGAATTAACAAAAAGTTACACGTATACTGTACTAAGAGTAAAAAAAATTATACCTAAAAAGATTATTATATGTAATGTTTGAGATTATCTCTATACATGGAATATTCTTTCAGCTAATAAAATATTTATCCTAGCAGGTAATTAAATTTGAGATCTCGAGCTCTAAACGCAATTTAATACTCATTTTACACGTCGATTATACTTTGCATGAATCATGTAATTTGTCATACACAACACTAGAAAGTATTTCTTTCTCTTTTTTTTCTCCCTTCCAAAGAAATCATCATTCTTAATTTCTTATGTTTTCGAATATCTTATTATTAATTAGGAGGCATTTGAAAAGATATGATATACTACAATTTTTAAAGTGTGTTTTTATCTACCGTAATACTTTTTCCTTCATCTTTAAGAATCACATTAACCAATTAATCAAGCAACGTGAACATTCATAAAACTTCACTTTGCAACCATATATTACAATCTCTCTTCCTCTAGATGCAATTCACAGTTGCAACCTTTCTGATGATATTCTCTTTAATTCCTTTTTAAGCAACTTGTGACGGACACGAAATACTGCTATATTAAGAGAAGGTAAGATGTGTAAGTTATACCACGCTATATATATTTTTACAGAAAGGATAAAGTTATTTCCTTATGAATCGAAAATAAATTAAATAGCACATTAAATGTTGTACAAAAAGAGAGGGATTCGGAAATCGATCAGTGATCCAATTTGAGTACCTCTATATGATAGACCTCAATAGAAAACTAAAGAGTAACGACAGTTACGGGTTCAAATCATGTCTTCGTAACATCTTATTTTGCCACATGAAAGTCCTTATATGAAATGTCAAAAAAATCTTTAAAATCGAAAAGCAGATAGAGGCGAAAGATTAAATGGAGTAACATTTCGATATGAATATGACATAGGGGATAAAATCATAATTATAGTAATAAAAATTAAAGAAATTGCGATACTAAAAGCATTTTGCACCCCAAGTTGGTTCTCCGTAATAGATATTTTATCTCAACAAACAGTCAAAATATTAAAACAAACAGGAAAAAAAGGGAAAAAAAAATTCTCTTCCAATCTCTATACAAAATGGAAAAAATAGATTCCTTCTAGGCCACACGATCGTTCTGATAAAGACAATTATATTCTTAAATTTATACGTCGTTGGCAATGAGGTTGGAGAGTAACACGCAAAAAATAATTTAAGGAATGGAGTTTGCAGATGGGGTGAATTGCAAATGAAACTTACCCGTGTAAGGTGATTTTGTTAGACAATGTCACGATCCAAAATTTCCTCCGTAAAATGTTGTGATGGCATCTAATCTCTACGACTAGGTAAGCCTAACAAATTACGGAAATAACAAAAATGAAAGTAAAACTTAACAACTAACTGCAATAGATAACTGAATAACTGGTAACAATGTTGCTCGGTTGTGCAATAATCAATACTCTAGAAACACATAGTTTTCCGAAAATCTAGAACATCATAAGTCACAAGCTACAGAAGAAAGTAACATTTATATACACTAGAGTCTTATAAAAGAAATACATAAGGCAATTGACATAGGGGATAATAGAGGAGGACTCCGAGGTCTGCGGACGCAGCACATATACCTTGCAGTCTCCAAACTGTCAATGCTCACTGATGACGTGGCTGATAATGAGCACCTGGATCTTCATACAAAACATGTGCAGAAGAATAGCATGAGTACACCACAACGATACCCATTAAGTGTCAAGCCTAACCTCGGACGAGTAGTGACGAGGGCAGGTCAGGCCCACTCCAACCAGGGCTACCGCGATTAGAGTGACACCCAGAGCAGGACCCGCTCTCCAACCATGAATGCAACATCGCGAACATTCCGATCCGCATAACTTTTTTGTCTGGACTAGGCTGTGCGAAGTCGATCTTGAATCACCTTAACCTTCTCTAGAGCATCCTGAACCAAGTCTGTACCCAATAACCTAGCCTCGCCCGGCTCGAACCAACCCACTAGAGATTGAAACTGCCTAGAATACAGAGCCTCAAACGGTGCCATCTGGATGCTTGACTGATAACTGTTGTTGTAGGCAAACCCCGCAAGTGGCAAGAACTGATCCCACAAAATTCCAAACTCCATCACACATCCACGGAGCATATCCTCTAATTTCTTAATAGTGCGCTCGGACTGTCAGTCCGTCTGAGGGTGAAATGATGTGCTCAGCTCCACTCGATTACCCAACTCATGATATACAGCCCTACATAACCGTGATGTAAACTACGTACCCCGGTCAGAGTTGATGGATACCGTTACGCCATGAAGCCTGAAGATCTCACAGATATAAACTCGAGACGGCTTCTCTGAAGAATAGATAGTCATCACAGGGATGAAATGAGCTGACTTGGTCAGCCTATCTACAATCACCCAAACTGCGTCAAACTTTCGCTGAGTCCGTGGAAACCCAACAATGAAATCTATAGTGATCCGCTCCCATTTCCACTCCGGATCTCTATCTTCTGAAGTAACCCTCCTGGCCGCTGATGCTCATATTTCACCTGCTGGCAATTTAGACAATGAGCTACATATTCCACTATGTCCTTTTTAATTCTCCTCCACTAGTAATGCTGCCTCAAGTCTTGATACATCTTTGCGACACCCGGATGAATGGAGTACCACGAACTGTGAGCCTCTTGGAGAATCAACTCACACAAACCATCCACATTGGGCACATATAGCCTGCCCTGCATCCTTAATGCACTATCATCCCCAATAATGACCTCCTTAGCATCACCGTGTTGAACTGTGCTCTTAAGGACAAGAAGATAGGGGTAATCATATTGACGCTCCCTAATACGATCATAAATAGAAGACCGAGAGACTACACAAGCCAACACTCGACTCGGCTAAGAAATATGCAATCTAACAAACTGGCTGGCTAAGGCCTGAACATCCAACGCCAATGGCCTCTTTACTGCTGGTAGATATGCTAAGCTCCCCAAACTCTTCGCCCGGCGACTCAAGACATCGGCCATCACATTGGCCTTCTTGGGATGGTAAAAAATGGTGATACCATAATCCTTAAGCAGCTCCAACCACCTCCGTTGACGCATGTTAAGATCCTTCTTCTTGAACAGATGATGCAAACTCCGGTGATCGGTGTAAATCTCACAAGGGACACCGTACAAATAGTGCCGCCAAATCTTCAAGGCATGAATAATAGCTGTTAAATCAAGGTCGTGGACAAGATAGTTCTTTTCATGCACCTTTAGTTGTTTGGACGCATAGGCAATAACCCTACTGTCCTGCATCAACACCGCGTCGAGACTAATCTGCGACGCATCATAATATACAGTATAAGACCCCGAACTTGTAGGCAATACCAATACTGGGGATGTAGCGAAGTTGTCTTGAGCTTCTGAAAGCTCTCCTCACACTCCTTTGTCCACCTGAACGGAGCACCTTTCTGGGTCAGCCTAGTCTAGGTGCTACAATAGATGAGAAACCTTTTACAAATCGATGGTAATACCCCGCCAACCCAAGAAAACTCCAGATCTCCCTTGCTGAGGACGGTCTTGGCCAACTTTGCACTGCTTCTACCTTTTCGGATCCACCTTGATCCCATCACTCGAAACCACATGACCTAAAAATTCCACTGAGTCTAGCCAAAACTCACACTTTGAAATTTTTGCATATAACTTCTTTTCCCTCAAGGTCTGAAGCACATTTGTCAGGTGCTGCTCATGATCCTCCCGAGTCCAGGAGTACACCAGAATGTCATCAATAAGCATAATGATAAATGAGTCAAGATAGGGCCAGAACACATTTTTCATCAAGCGCATAAAAGATGTTGGAGCATTGGTCAGCCCAAAAGACATCACAAGGAACTCGTAGTAACCATACCGAGTCCTGAAAGCAGTATTTGGGATATATGGATCCCGAATCTTCAATTGATGATAGCCTGAATGTAAGTCAATATTGGAAAACACCCCGGAACCCTGTAACTGATCAAATAAGTCATCAATACGAGGCAATATATACCTTTTCTTCACTGTAACTTTGTTCAGCTAGCGATAATCAATGCACATACGCATAGAACCATCCTTCTTCTTCACAAACAATACCAGAGAACCCCAAGGTGACACACTGGGCCAAATGAAGACCTTATCAAGCAACTCATGTAACTGCTTCTTCAACTCCTTCAACTCAGGAGGAGCCATACGATATGGAGGAAAGAGATGGGTTGAGTGCCCGACAACAAATCAATGACAAAATCAATATCTCTGTCAGGCGGCATGCCCAAAAGATCAGCTGGAAATACATCCGAAAAGTCCCTCACTACTTGAACTGACTCAACTGCCGGGGTATCAATACTGACATCTCTCACATAAGCTAGATACGCATCACACCCCTTCTCAACCATTCGTTGAGCTTTAAGAAATGAAATAACTCTGTTGGGAGTATACTCTAAGGTACCTGTCCACTCTAATCGCGGTAGCCCTGGCATAGCCAGCCCTGACCAGTCCATGCCCAAAATAATATCAAAGTCAACCATGCTAAGCAATAATAAATCGTCTTTGGTCTAGAAACCACTAAGAACAACCAAACATGACTGATACATGCGGTCCACAACAAGAGAATCTCCCACAGGTGTAGACATAAATAGGGGAACTCAAAGAATCACGAAATACGCCCAAATATGGGGCAAAATAAGAGGACACATATGAATAAGTAGAGCCTGGATCAAATAAGACTGGCGCATCTCTATGACAGACCAGAACAATACCTGTAATGATAGAGTCGGAAGAAATTGCCTCTATACAAGCAGGAAGAGCATAATATCTGGTCTGGCCTCCCTTTCTAGGACGACCTCGACCTCCCCGTCCCCCACCTCGGCTGGATGAGCAGGTGGGGTGGTAGCTGGTGCTGTAATCATAGCTTGAGGACCCGGTGGAGCACGCGGTGGCTGAGAAGTCTGTGGAGGTGCACCCCTCCTAAGTCTGGGAAATCCCTCGTCATATGGCGAGTGTCTCTACACTCAAAACAAGCTCTCGAAGGGCGTAGTTGCTATGACTAGCTCGGGCCAGGTCTACTGGACTGGACGCTAAAACCACCCCATGTATGACGTACACTAGATACTGGCGGTGCATAATAAGGCTCCTGGGGCCTAGAAGGGGTCAGAATACCACTAGCGGCTGGAAGAGCTGAGTGAACGGGGAGACTCACATAGCCTCTACCATGGCGAATTGCAGCTGGGGCACGAGTACCACTATAAGTGCCAGAATCTCAAGACCTCTTGGCCTCTCTCTCCTCTCTATCTCAAGCGAGCATACCCTCCAATCTCCTAGAAATAATCACAATCTGCTGGTAAGAAATATCCATCTCCAACTCCCGGGCCATGCTAATCCTGATACTGGGGTGGGCTCCCTCAATAAATTGACGAACCCTCTCTCGAACTGTGGCAACCAAGGCGTGTACATGTCGGTCAAAATCACTGAAGCGAACTGCATACTCTGACACAATCATAGCACCCTGGTGCAGCTGCTCAAACTCCACGCGCCATGCGTCCCTGAGACTCTAAGGAATATACTCCCTCAAAAACATCTCCGAGAACTGAGTCCATATAAGTGAAGCTGCCTCAGCCAGACTACCCAACTCATAAGCACGCGACGATTGATAGGTTGCTCCTCTAATATTGTATGTGGTAAAAGAAACCCCACTCGACTCCGCTACACCCATAGTAAGGAGAATACATTGACACTCTTCCAGAAAACCCTAGTCATAATATGTCGCCAATCTAGTGAAGGTAGGAGGGTGGTACTTCTTTTACCTCTCATGTATGATCTACTCTGCCGCAGAACTGATGTACTAGCCTCGGGACGGACTGGAGCTACCGGCTGTATCGGTACAATCTCTGGAACCTAATCGACTAGAGTCCGCTGCTCTAGGGTAAGGGTTGCGGGAGTCTGTGCTCCTCCCCCGGCTTGAGATGTGGCAGGAGCAAGTGGAATCAATCCATCTTGTGCTAAGATGCTGAACATGCTCAGAAGCTGGGCTAGAGTCTCCTGGAAGGCTGGTGCAGCAACAAGTAACTCAGGTGCCTGCCCTCCAGCTGGAGCTACTGGGGGCTCCTCTGTAGCAGCGCGTGCGGGTGCTCTGGTTGCACCGCGTGGATGTCCTCAGCCTTTACCCCGGCCCCGGCCCCGGCCTCTCGCGGCTCTAGTAGGGGCCGCGGGTGCCTGGTCTTCAGATCCGTCTGTACGTGTGTTCACCATTTGTGAGAGGATAGAATATAGAAGTTTTGAATTTTGAAGTCAACAAATTTTCGCACGACAAGGAATCAAAGAAGTGTAATTTTTCCTAACAGATCCATAGCCTCCCAAAGATAAGTACATACATCTCCGTACCGATCCGCAAGACTCTGATAAACCGGCTTGTGACTCACGACATCTATGAACCTAGAGCTCTGATACCAACTTGTACGGCCCAAAACTCCCTCCGTAAAACGTCGTGACCACACCTAGTCTCTACGACTAGGTAAACCTAACAAATCGCGAAAATAACAAAAATAAAAATAAAACTTAACAACTAACTGCAATAGATAACTAAATAACTGGTAACAAAGTCACTGGGCATGTACAATAACCAATACTCAAGAAACACACAGCTTTCCCAAAATCCGAAACATCATAAGTCACAAGCTACAGAAGGAATTTTATCTCTATACACCAGAGTCAAATAAATAAATACAGAAGGCAATTGACATAGGGGAGAATAGAGGGGGACTCCGAGGTATACGGATGCGACAGATATACCTTGAAGTCTCTAAACTGTCACTGCTCACTGATGACGTGGCTAATAATGAGCACCTGCATCTGCACACAAAACAAGTGCAGAAGAGTAGCACGATTACACCAAAACGGTAACCAGTGAGTGCCAAGCTTAACCTCGGTCGAGTAGTGACGAGGTCAGGTCAGGCCCACCGGTATATAATAAATAAAGCAGGAGAATGTACAATATAATAGAGGCTGGAATTAACAAAAGGAAAACACAGCAAAAATAGCAGTATAGTACATCGGGATAAGCAGCAGGGGACCTCACGAGATACCGTCTCGCAGTCCTTAAGTAAATATGCAAAGAGATCTCCCGAGGTACCACCTCGTAGTCTCAAAAATAAATATGCAGGGAGAACTCCCGAGGTACCGCCTCGTAGTCTCAAAAGTAAATATACGGGGAGAACTCCCGAGGTACCGCCTCATAGTATCAAAAGTAAATATGCAGGGAGAACTCCCAAGGTACTGCCTCGTAGTCTCAGAAGTAAGTTTACAGGAAGAACATCCGAGGAATCACCTCGTAGTCTCAAAAGTAAATGTGTAGGGAGAACTTTCGAGGAACCGCCTCGTTGTGTCAAAAGTAAACACACAGCTCAAAACGATATATACAATAGTTAATAGCAAGAATTCTACAGTTAAGACTGATAAAGATTAAGGAAAAGTAGGAAAACAACTAGGCATGATGCACAGAGTTCAAATAAACAGTTAAAGCAAGTAGACATGCGATATTAGACTCAACAGGATAACTAACACATGTGGGTATAACTCAATTAATATGAAAAGCGGTTACTACTGAGTATATAGCTCAATAAAGATGAAAACAGGTTACTACTCAATAAAAATTGGGTTTTACGACAAATATCCTGTGTACGCACTGGTCACCTCATGTACACGACGCTCACATATCACAACAGTACCAAATCTTAAGGCGGTTTCGTCCAAACAAGGCTAGGCAAGCCACTTACCTCGAACAAATCTCAAATCAATCCGTAAGAATGCATTTTCCTCGATTATCCGACTTTGAATATCCTAAATCTATCCAAACACAATTATATATTATAAATACAACTATAATAGACTAAGCAAATTAATGAAATCAATAATTTAATAAGAAATTCGAAAATCACCCAAGCGCACGTCTCGGAATCGGATAAAAGTCATAAAATATGAACATCCATTCACTCACGAGTTCACTCGTACCAAAATTATCCAAGTCCAAATCAAAATCTTAGTTGATGAACTTCCAACCTTTTTTCCCAAATTTCTCAACCAAATTCCTTAATTAAATGATGGAATCAACTATAGAATAGTGGAATTTGACCAGAAACGAGTTAAGAATCATTATCCCAAGGTTCTCTATGAAAATCCTTGAATTATCTCCTCAATCCGAGCTCTCAAAGTCCCAAAATTAAAAATGGGATAAAACCCTCGAACTTGGTCCTTTCCTGCCCAGCGATTTCGCATCTGCCGGCTTCCAGTTGCACCTGTGATGCCGCATAATTCCATCGCAGGTGCGAGTTTGATTTAAGTCCTCTGGTCCACATCTGTGAGAGGAGGGTCACACCTGCGGATGCGCTCCTGCGACCAAGGAGCCGCACCTGCGACCTTATCGCTCCTGCGCACCTTCCCACTGCAGAAGCAAGGCCGGTTCCACATAAATCTTTCTGCACATGCGAACCCAGCCTGGGCTGCCCAAATCCTCTTATGCAATCCTCCATTCGCACATACGTGTCCGCACCTGCGACCAACCCCACCGCAGGTGCGATGACACCAGAAGTTGAAAATTTTCAGCAGTTACACAAGTCCAAATTTCGATGCATTAAGCATCCGAAACTCACCCGAGGCCTCCGGGACCTCAACCAAACATACCAACCAGTCCTAAAACACCATACGAACTTAGCCGAGCCCTCAAATCACGTGAAACAACGCTAAAAACACGAATCACCCTCCAATTCAAACTTAATGAACTTTGAAATTTCAAACTTCTACAACCCATGTCGAAACCTATCTAACCACGTCCAATTGACCTCAAATTTTGCACACAAGTCATATTGGCATTGCAGACCTATCCCAAATTTCGGAATTGAAATCCGACCCCGATATCAAAAAGGGCACTTTCGGTCAAACTTCTTAAAAATTCAAATTTCGCCATTTCAAACCTAATTCAGCCAGACCTCCAAAATACAATCCGAACACGCTCCTAAGTACAAAATCATCCAATGGAGCTAACAGAACCGACGAAACTCCATTCCGGTGTCGTCATCACATAGTTCCAACTACAGTCAAAATCCTACAACTTAAGCTTCCGTTTCAGAGACTAAGTGTCTCAAATCACTCGGAAACCACAAACAAAACCTCCCGGCAAGTCACATAAACAAAAAACGATATGGGAGAAACAGTAAACAGGGGATCGGGTTTATTACTCTCAAAAGGATTGTCCGGGTTATTACATACAAGAAAAGTAATAAGTGGGACACCTTTTTTTTTTGGGTTCATCATAGAGGTTAACCTAGAGTCATTACTGTTAGAATCTCCATATTTATATACTATCCATATCTTCTTATATAGTCTTGAACGATCATTACTCTTAAGTTATTTACTGCAGATGAATTTGGTTTAATGTCCAATTTTTTCAACACGAAATTAAAGCCAGAACATCCCTAATGTTGAATATCAATGTTATGTTACTCTATGCATGTTTCAAAGGTCTAGTTCTGAGCGTGCAGAAGGTGAGAGGGCCCTGTAGAGTATCGTTTTTCTCTTTTTCTTTTTCAGGTGACAATAGAGTATCTTAAAGACAAAATCTAATTTGAAAGAAGATTATATGGAATTTGTCTTGTTCATGGATAAATCCTTTTTTCTTTTCCTTTCGCTCTTGTTATTAAAATGTTTTGATATTGATAGTAATTAGAATTTCAACATACGTTAAATGTATGTTTTGTTGTCTTTTTGTATGATCTTGAACAATGCTTATCGCTTATCTAGTTTTTTAAGATTATATTATGCCTAGTGTCTATATTCTTCAACATGTTAGGCCACCCTTGTTATGACTTATGATGCTCCATGCTCAGATATTAATATAGCTTATTAGGGCGCATGAAAGGAAAAAGGGGATATAGTTAAAGTACCACATTGTTTTAAAGTGTATTGGTATAGTCTTCTTACTTCTTATATATGTCTGACGATTATCACCACTCGAACTGTTCTTTTTTAAAGGTTGAATTAACCTCAAATTCTATTCCCTTTGAGATATATATATACGAGGGGCAACAAAAAGATTATGTTGAGGAGAGAAATCTTATACCAATTCAACAGAAAATATATTCTCATATCTATGATTGATAAAAGTCAAAGGAAATAGATGTGTATTGTTGGATGACATTGCCACATTGGTAGAAGATTATTACCAAAAAGAGATAAGTTGTTAATGGCTTCTTGGCTAATATAAGTGATAGAATAATAATAGCGGGGCGAGAACAACATTAGCGTACCTGTCAACGCAGCGGAAGAATTGTTGAACTCATCACCGAAATAATTGCCCCAAACCGAACTTTGAATCACTAGGGAACAAAGTTAATCTTCCACCAATTAAATGCCCTTGCTTGTGTGTATGTTTCGTTGGAGAAGAAGAGAGTCAGAGAAGAGAAAATTACTGTCTTAAGTTCTGCCTTTTTCTTCACATAAATAGGCAGAGTAATAGTGGTTAAGGAAGATAACCCACCACTCACCCATGTTCAGTTTTGTGGGTGTTTGTGGTTAGTTGTAACTTCCCTTAACCTCTCTCCCTTATCTCTCCTAACTTCCCTTAACCTCTCTCCCTTATCTCTCCTAACTTCCCTTATCCTCTCTCCCTTATCTCTCCTAACCGGGTCAGGTCATCCCACATGGACCGACCCATGACCCATAATCCAACAGTGGGCTAGACCGATGTCTTTGACACACAGTTCATACAGGAAAATAGTTGGTGTGACCTGCGAGCATAAAGAGCTGAACAATTCCAAAACCAATTAAAGGTTGTACTAAATCTCTACGTAGAAATCCAATCACATATGGAAAGGATTCAGTACTAGCATGACGATATTATTACCCGCAATACCCCAGACATCATTCGCTATTGCAGTAGCTACTTATTCGATCCCTCATCCTCGAACGAGGCAAACTCGAGTTCTCATATAGCATTGTATCCACAATTACACCCAATACCCTCATGGTAAGTATAATGGTCGACCTATGAATATAAGTTAAATTACTAAATTTTAGTCGTCTTCCCTTTCTACTCAAATCTTTCCATTCCAAATCAACTGCTTTCCTAGACATGTACTGCATTTCCGAATCAATCATGGCTATTAGTGGCATACTAAAGTAGCAACACTAATTGGCATTTCAAGAGACAATAAAAGGTCAAAGGGTATTTCAATAAAAGTTACTCTAACTTCTTTGGGATCTCACACAATGAAGAAGCAGGGATTCATTCTTCCATTATCCCATGGTCGATGGCACACGTGGTATGAAACACATGTCACGGTGTTCTCACTTTATATTGGCGCGTGTGTCTTATTGTTTTAATATTCCAACACCGTACAGATCTTGGTCTAGATACCTTCAAGTGTATAACCTGAGTTTCTCACTTCAATAATCGTCAAAACATCTTCTTAGAGAAACTCGTATCTGGCTTACAGAACAAGTCATAATCGAATAGTGAAATTCGTAAGCTGTCAAGAACGACCTCTACAAGTAAATATAACCCCGCATTATCCAAGGTTCTATAAGGTCTCATCTCTTCACGATTTTTAACGCAAGAGGCGATTGCTCGTGTGAGAGAGCCAATCGCGCGACTTGTTCGACACACTTTATCAACAAAACTTTCATCACATGCATACGAGAAATAAGAAAAATTCAGGAGTCAAATATTGATGAGAATATTATAATATTGAAGTCATTTTACAATACATAAATATGTTCATATCCTTCGCAAACCTAGAGCCATAACATGTTTCTTAAACAGGTCTCTAGATATTGCCTTTGTAAAAGGATCAGCTATCATGCTTTGCGTAGGAACGTATTGTAAATTTATCTCTCCACTTGCTACCATGTCTCTTACAAAGTTATACTTGATGTCAATGTGTTTGGTCTTGCTGTGATACTTAGGATCTTTTGTATATGCAATAGCCGCTTGACTATCACAATATAGAGTCATGGGACCCTGAGAGTTCTTTGTAATATTCAAATGCTCAAAGAATCTCTTCAACCAAACAACTTCTTGTACTGCAGACGCACAAGCCACGAACTCAACTTCCATTGTTGAAAGGGCTGTGCAAGCTTGTTTCTTACTTTTCCATGATATAGCACCACCATTAAGTAAGAAGACATAACCAGATGTTGATTTTCTATTATTCCGATCACCAGCCCAATCAGCATCTGTATATCCTCTCAAGTATAAATCATTTCCACTATAACATAGTGAGTAATCTGCAGTTCCCTTCAGGTATCTGAAAATTCTCTTCACAGCTTTCCAGTGATCCCTTCCAGGATTGGATTGATACCTGCTAATCAGACCTACGGCATTACAAATGTCTGGGCGAGTACACATCATAGCGTACATCATGCTCCCGACAGCACTTGAATATAGAACTCGAGACATGTCTTCCTTTTCATTTTCAGTTTTGGGACACATTTCAAGGCTTAAAGTTTCACCTCTCGTTGTAGGAGTATCCATGGATTTGCAACTATTCATGCCAAAACGCTCCAAGATTTTCTTTATATAAGTTTCTTGAGATAGACTCAATAACTTTTTGGAACGGTCTCTTTGGATTTTAACTCCAAGGATATAGTCTGCCTCACCCATATCTTTCATGTCAAAAGATTTTGAAAGCCGTGACTTGACAGTTTTCAAATACTCCAAATTGTTTCCGGCCAATAAAATATCGTGCACATAAAGAGAAAGAATTACAAACATCCCATTGGACTTCTTCACATAAATGCAATGGTCTTC
>MDKI01005288.1:0-27035 GCA_005239505.1 Nicotiana paniculata
ACCACTAGGTCCTTAGAGACTAGTTTGTTAAGCTGAGTTAGACTTGCATGACCAAGTCGTTTGGGCCACAGGAGGGGATCACTGTCCAAAACACTTAGACAAGTGCATTCATTTTCAGATAGTGTGGACAAATCTATGACATAGATGTTATTCATTCTTTTTCCTTGCAAAATAATCTTGTCAGTAAGCAGGTTGATCACAAAATATTTTGTGGAAGTAAAAGCAACCAGGTTACCTCTGTGACATAGTTGTGATACACTGATCAGACTATATTTCAAGCCATCTATGAGATACACATGTTCAATAGATCGTGTATCATCCTTACCTACTTTACCAACCCCAATGATTTCACCTTTCTTTCCGTTTCCAAAGGATACATTTCCTCCTTTGAGACTTTCAAGTGAAAGGAACTGTTCCATGTTCCCAGTCATATGTTTTGTGCAGCCACTATCCAAGTACCAAATCTGGCTGCCTCCTCTCACTTGAACCTCTGGTTCTTCGTAAGTCTCCTCATCAGATTCTCCAATTTCCATGAGAGCCTGATCTTCTGTCTCACCATCTTCTGATTCTTCATCTGAACTTTCCCCCCAACAGCAACCATAGCTTTTATTGTGTTTGTCTTGGGTTGAACCTGTTCCTTCCTCCTGTTCCTTCTCTCATATCTTTTCTTTTTCCACTCTACTTCCCACTGAGGACAGTTTTTAATGAGATGGTCAGTCTTTCCACATTCATAGCATCCCTCATTAGCTGACCTTTCTGGTGCTTTTGCCTTGTTGGAGTTTCCTCCCCTGGAGATTCCCTTCTTCCTCATGAGAAAGTTTCTGAATTCTTTGGTTATCATGGCCATCTCATCTTCCTCCAGATCAGCTCCCTCAGTGATCCTCAGTGCTAGACTTCTCTCCTTCTTTGGTGCATCCATATTCATGGTTTGCCTTCTGAGTTCATAGGCAGTGAGGTTCCCAATCAGCTCATCCAGTCTAGGGGTTGCCATATTTTTGGATTCCTGGATAGCAGTGATCTTGATTTATTTGGAGATAGGCAGAACCCTCGTCAAGATCTTATCTACCTTGTCTTCTTCAAGTATGATTCTTCCAAGAGACTTGATTTCATTTGTCAAGGTTGTGAACCTTGTGTACATTTCCTGAATTGTCTCTCCTTCTTTCATAGTGAAGTTTTCATACTGAGAGTATGGTAGTGTACCTCTATACCTCTTCACTTGAGATGTTCCTTCATGAGCTACTTGTAGATTATCCCAGATTTCTTTGGCAGTGATGCAGCTTTGGATTCTACTGTATTCATCCGGTCCTACTCCACACACTAGCCACTTCTTTGCTTTGGCTTTCTTCTCCCATTTCTGCAGATCTTCAGCTGTGTAGTCAGCCCTAGTCTTAGGTACATCTTCACCTTCAACAGTTTTCTTCATTGTTGCAAGTGGTCCATCAATGACTATGTCCCAGAGTTCATAGACCTCTCCAATAAGGTGGTCCTTCATTCTATTCTTCCACCAAGAATAGTATTGACCGTTGAAGAGTGGTGGTCTTGCAGTAGATTGACCTTCCCAGTTCCCAGGTGGTGCACTCATCTTGATCTTTTCCAAGGTGTTAGCCTTTTCAAGGATAACCTGCTCTGATACCAATTGATGTTTTAAACGTCACTACTACACAATATTATAAGTTAATTGTGCAGTACCCAATTTTTGAGTGTTGTCTAATAAGAAGAACCTGGTTCTTCTAGGTGTACTACTTCCTACTATTTGCAGAATAATAAAGCAGTAAAGTAAAGACACAGATATTTTTACGTGGAAAAACACCTGGCTCAAAAGGTGAAAAAACCACGACCTACTCCTCAGTAGGATTTGCTCAAACACTTCACTAAAAACTCTGAGCCAAAATGGACTTATAAAATAAACTCTTTTGTAATCCTAGGACTAACTCTAATCCTCTTTGTATCAACTAGCCTCTAGCTAATTATCTAACTTGAACAGTGTGTACCTATTGCAATTTGCTTCTAAGAAAGCTGAAAAGATACAATGTTAAAACTCCTATTACACCCAACTAGACTCAATGGAACTGTTTCTTCCAGTTGAATTGTAGTCTTTGCACAATACTTCTGCTTGCAAATAACCCGGGAATTTTGCTTACAGAACTTGATTCAATTTAGCCTTTGTGCGTCCTTTTTGTGTCTTCTTTTCAGCAGTAATACTTTGAGTATTTATAAAGCCAGTTGTTGAGTTCTGGCCCAATTCTACCTGGGAGAACAAGTTCTTATCAAACTCAACTTCCTTCCTTTGTTTCTGTCCTTGCTGAATTGAACTTCTTTCATCTACATAAGTTTGCAATCTTTTCGTATTAGGAGATATCCTCTTAGTTCTTTGATACTCATCAATTACTGATATCTCCTATGCTTGTACGATTATTGTGCCAACTGCTCCGTTCAGGTGTGTATGATTTGATGGACCTGGTTTAACTTGTCAATATTTGTCAATCTTCAAAACTCATTCAGTGACATGGTCCAAGAAATGTCATCCTCTCAGCAAGAATCAGGTTGGAGGTCCTGATTCGAACGAACCGACTCATCCACCCTCGATCCTTATCCTCATCGATGGTGGAGAAGAGATATTTTGAAGATCGGCGTTGTAGTTTTATCAGGCCACCCGATAAAGGCGAGGGCTGTATAGCCTGATCAGATGGTTGAGGGTAAAAGACATCCCCTCAACCTGGCTCGAGAAGTATCTACTCAGGTTGACGATTCGCCAGAACGAGGGGTAGATCTGACCAAGCGTCACTTGGTAATGTTGGCAAAAATCGAGAATGACTGGGTCTTTGGGATCTAGAGCAGGATCTACTGGACCCAACGTGAATGGGTAGGTATACACTCTCAGGTGCCCTGCTTTGTGAGTAGTAATGTCCTCTTCAGAGGAAGGGACCACCACACCTTTTCCCTCCCAATTGCAATCTATTTTCACCTGCTAAAGTTCGACTTCGGTTATAAAACTAATATACCGAGACATGGGTTCACATCCACTCAGGATTGAGGAAGGTTTTTCGATTTTGAATTCGAAAATTGTTTCGCACGGCCCGGGAATACATTCTTCGATACAGGTGGCACCACCGCCTTCCTTCTAGACGACCGTGATGATGAAGAGGCTTTCTCTTTTTGAGGAACATTTTTGGACGTTTTGGCCATTGTTGTTGTGAAATTTCAAAAGAAAAGAAGAAGTTGGTGATGGAATAAGAACAAGTTGAGGGAAGGGTAAGTTCACAGAGATTAAAAAAGCTAATGAGACTTAAGAATGCTTTAATAAGTAAAGTTTGCAAAGTTGAGGAGTTGGGTTATTTATAGGGGTAGCTTAAGCGTATTGGGGAAGCCAAATGGCCGACCATCAGCCGCCTTTAATTAATGGCCTTGGGAAACTGTGCGGATGCGACCTTTTCATCACATCATTCACTGACGTCACGAGGTTGACATCACGGTTGAGGCATCGAAGGGACGAGAATCAAATCATATCTTATCATTTTATTCTAAAAAATACGGGGACTATCTGTATACGGTCAAAATCATATGACCCCGATTTTGTAAGCTCAAGAGTTCGCGTCGAGGGAAGAAGTCTGATAAAGACCTAACTCGGGCCCGAAATCAGAATAAGAGGCTCGGAGACCTAAGTATTCGATAGGCATTGGAGCCAAGTACGATCGAATCAAAAACAGTGCCGTTATGAGTTTGTTACAAAAGGATAATATTCTCGCCACGTCCCCAAGATCATGGCGTAAATTCCGGAATAGATTTGTACGAATTAGTAGGAATCCGTACTAGGTGGTTATACAGCTGTCCCAAAAAGATTATTTACTGTAAATAAAAATGTACCTTATTTAGGGTTCCCCTCCTATATAAAGGAGACCCCAATCATTTGTAAGGATCATCAATCATTGGCCAAGAATATACATCTTTAATTTTCTGCTCATCTCTCAGAAATTATCCTTTAGATTTATTACATTCTCTTTGCTTATTTCTACTGTTCATCAAGGTTCTTCTCGAGGTCACCTTGGGGCTTGAGGAAGAAACTCGTTCATATACTGGTTTGATCTAATCTACTTACTCAATTCACATACTTACTTTTCTTGTTAGATTAATTAGTATTGGATTAAATCACATATCTTTAAAGCCTCATTATAAATTTAAATCGTTACTCAGTTTTTAGGGTAAAAAGAACCCTATATCTCTAATATTTCATGTGAGAAGTCCCCTGCTCAACGAATTCGGCCACCCTAAAGGATCTAGGTTGTTTTTCATTTCTTCCTTTTTTGGCTCTTTTTATCTGAGGTTCAGAAATGAGAACGTTGAAGTACAACTGGATGTAGCTCTTTTGTTGAGACATTCAGGAATGGTCCTTCATTAATTCTTTTTCGTTTGATAGTAAGCAACATTGCGTATCTTCAAGAATATGCAACTTTTTTTAGAACTATAATTTAGAACTAAACAAATATTACAGACATGACAATGAGAATAAGTGATCTTTACAATACCATCATGCAAGAGGAACCATTAAGAAATTATAAAGAAGGTACATTTTCATTTTGAATTTTACTGGTGAAAATGTAAATGTTAACTAAAGAAAATCCTTTTTTTCTTTCGATGAAATCCCTTTAGTTTTCTTTTTCTTCGACCAAGAAGGTATTCTGGTAGGCAGAGGCAGGTCCAGATCATGAAGAATGGGTTTACCGGAACCCTAGTAACTTTTGTTCATACTTTATATATATGCTAGGAAATTCATTAAATATCTATAAATATTATATTGTGAACCCATAAACTATTAGTATATTAACTTCAAATCATTTTAGGAATCCATTAACTTTAAATTCTAGATCCGCTTCTGTTGGTAGGAACGCCGACCACTACATAAATTGCCATTTGTCCAAGAGAGAAGCAAGCTAGCGTTCTTTGGTCCCTCTTTTCGGGCAGGAAAGAGAACGAAAATAGACCACAAATAATAATCGTGGTTGATTCAAGGATCTTATGCAGCAGAACAAATTTTCCCATCGTGTTTGCATTTTCTCTATTAATTTTTGTGCCCATGCATCTGCTAGACTGGTATTCTCGTATTAATGGTTAAGTCCATTGATCACACGAACAATTAATGCCCTCTGTATGTATGGTCCTTCCTCATCTTTAAATTTACATCCTGTCAGCTACTCTGTCCGATTTAGACACTCTACCTTTGAATTCGCTTATTACCACCCATTAAATTTAGCTCAACTAACAAAATTGAGTAATAATGAAATAAATAAAGAATAATAAGTTGTTACTTGTTAATATTCATTGGTTACTTGTTTCATTTATTGTTTTTTCAAATTGAAGGGAGTTTACAATTAACTATGTGCAGTGCCTTGTTTCTTTCTACTAACAATAGGATCTAACACTTATACGAACTCTTTTTTTATGTTTAGGATTTATTTTTTTATTTTGGAAAAATAAAAAATTAACAGATTGGTCAAAACTAGTTGCATTCGCTAACCAAAAAGTCTATAATATACACACACATTTAACTGCTATTATTTTTGGATAAGTAATTTATTTGATATTTTTAGGTATACACTATTAAGTGAAATGAATAGCCTCGGATGACCAATTTATACAAATATATTCCAATTTTTGCTCCTCTTTTCTCACGTAGTATTATATAACTAGAGCATCAAAAGACAATTAACTACGCGTGCCATCAAATGAAATTGTAAGTTATTTGTTGGAGATCAAGTTTCAAAAATATTTGAATAAAACTCTAGCTGAATAATTATTTATCAAGTGTAATCTTATAAGTGAGGTATAAGAAGAGTAATGTGTAATAACATTTATGTCTTTTTTACATCATCCTGAAAAGGTTTAAATCTTGCTTCCAAGTCACATTTTTCATAGGCCCTAAGCGACGGCCCACCTAGGAGTAAACGGTAAAGAGAAGCCCACCCCAAATGCCTCCAAAAAAGAAGAAGACATCATCACTAGTTCGAATTCTTACTGCTATCCAATTGGTTTTCATACAAACCATTACCTTCAATCCTAAACAAGTTAGAGTCGCTGTATAAACTTAAAAAAAGAAAATACTTTCGAAATATTGACTACGTCCAAGAAACTGAAGAATTATATACGGATAAAATCGGGGCTAATGTCTATCCTAAATTCCAGATGAAAAAATGAAAGAAGAGCCAAGATGCACAAAGCTGTAATCGAGGTTAGGGACCCTTCGTATCGAGATCCAGAAAGAGTGAACGATGTACTTGTCATCAGCTACAGTAAGTGCGAGCGCCCTGGGCCAAGAATGAGTTCTATGACCTCGGGAAACAAGGTAAATGGTTACACACGAGGGATAAAGGGCCGTGATATTCGCACCTAGCAAATATCATGGTGTGTATCTCGCATGATGTCGATTATGGATCAGTAAATACTGAGAAAGGAAGATTTTTACCCTTTTTAGGTTTATACTAAGGATGAAACTCTCCTACTAGATAAAGAGAGTTTTTATTTTGTAAGACACACTGTATCATGCGAATCAAAGCACTACAAGTTTCTTTTCTACCTTTTAGCTACTGTTAAAGTTCTTGTTCACTTACCCTGTTCTTCATTCACTATTGGGCTCGAATCGAGGGTCCAATCGAGGACGAGGTCACTGTTCAATCTAAGTTCAGGCTTGTCTATAACATCACAATTGGTTTGATCGCTCATTTCGTCTTTAATTAATTTATCTAATATTCTTAATTATTTGTGTTGAATCAAATCACGTATCCTTAAAACCGCGTAGAAATTTAATTGTTGTCCAATTTTGGGGTAAATAGTTTGGAATCCACCGTGGGGCTAAGGATAATAGTGACGATTTGATAAGAATCTCCATAACACACCCTATTTTACGTTTGTTCTTTGAAGTCTTAATTTTAGGTGGGGCCAAAAATATCAAACTCTCAGTCTGCTCACTCGAATGTTAACACGGATTTTGGACATCACTGTGAAAATAATAATTTGGTGCCTAGTAACGAGGTGCCTCTTGCCAATCCCAACGGTGTCCCAGCTGCTGACCCGGTCGATGCTACTTCGCAGGTGGCCATCAATATCAATTTACCCACTGATCCCGAAAATAGTATTCACGGGGGACCTCGACCAACAGCTCGAGAAGCGAACGAAGGCGAAGGTGATGGGATAAACCTATGAATAATTTTTGAAATGCTGGAGGATTAACATGCGACAATAGCACAGCTACAGAATCAAAGCCACGCCCTCAACGGGGTCGAAACGAACAATCCCGGGAAAGCACCCCCAAAAATGAACAAATCACTGAGAGACCGGGTGAAGCCGATCCTGGGGTCAATTCTGAGGTAATAAAAATGTTTGAAGAATTGACGAAACGGGTGAAGTCATGTGAGAAGAAAATTGAGGCTATTGACAAGAAGGTGGAAATATACAATTTCATGGTCGATCAGATCCCGGGAGCACCACCGATATTGAAGGGGCCGGACTCCAAGAAGTTTATCCAAAACACTTTTCCTCCGAGCGCGGCACCAAATTAGATCCCAAAGAGGTTTTGTATGCGTGACATCCTCAAATATAATGGGACCACAGATCCAAACAAGCGTGAGATCTCTTATTCGTACGCAATCAAGGGGAACGACTTGGAAGACGATGAGATCGAGTTGTGTTACTGAAGAAGTTTGGGAAGATTTTGTCCAAGGGAGCAATGATATGGTATCACAACTTGCCCCCAAATTCCACTGACCCATTTTCTATACTTGCATATACTTTCATAAAAGCCCATGCCGGGGCCATCAATGTCGAGACCATAGAGTCAGACCTTTTTAAGGTCAAACAGAGGGACAAAAAGATGCTCAGGGAGTTTGTGTCAATGTTCCAGATGGAACAGATAGACCTGCCTCCGGTTGCAGATAATTGGACTATGCAGGCATTCACTCAGTGGCTTAACCCCCAAAGAGCCTTGTCTCTCAACAGCTAAAATAAAACTTTGTGGAGTACCCGAAAGTAACCTAGGCCCATGTCCGCAATAGGAACCAGTCAAATATCAGGGTCGAGGACGACCAACTTGGGGCCCCTTCTAGATATGTTTGCCCTTTCAGGTCCGATGATAGATCTAAGAGGGTCATTGATCAAGATCCAAGACCAGTTCGAGATCGGTATCAACCATACAGTGCGGACCGAAGAGGAAACAGATCGGGTGTCAGCCCATAAGGAACGAGAAGAGAAGAGATCAAAGGTCCGGTGGCCGAAGCCTGATGAGAAACAATGGGTTCGATAGGCCGCTCGAGAGCAGGAAAGCACCAAGATTGTCTGAATAAAACTTCAACGTGGACGCCGCCAGTATCGTGTCAGCCATAGGCTGCATCAAAGAGACCAAGTGACACCGACCATTGCAGTCCGATCCTACCAAAATATCACAGCACTTATGCTCACAAGATCAAATATTTCAGACAGTTAAGAGAAGAAGTTGCTCGTTTATTCAACAACGGGCACCTTCGAGAATTCCTGAGTGATCGAGCCAAAAGCCACTTCAGGGAGAGAAATGCCAAAAAATAGGTCGAACAAGAAAAGCCTCAGCACGTGATCGACATGATCATCAGAGGAGTTGATGTCCCCCAAGGACCAATGATTAAACGCACTAAAGTGTAACGACCCGACCAGTCATTTCGTAAGATTAGCCCCGTTTCCCCAGTTTCCCCTATTTACGCTTTATCATATGTTGCTTAGCCTATTTATTTTGTGTTGGGACGGTTGGTCCGGGTTTGGAGTTGTCGTGGTGAGAACAGGGACACTTAGTCTCTTAAGTTAGCTTAATAGTTGAAAAAGTCAATTGGGAGTTGATTTATTGGTAAACAACCTCGGAATGTAGACTTTATGGCTCGTATAGCTTTATTAGGTGATTTGGGACTTAGGAGTGTGTTTGGAATGAAGTTTTGATGTCCAGTGTAGAATTAGGCTTGAATTGGCGAAAGTTAGTTTTTGGCGATTTCCGGTCGGCAGGGGAAAATAGGCTATCGGGGTTTGAATGAAATTCCGACAGTTGGAGCAGGTTCATAATGTCATTTTGGATATGTGTGCAAAGTTTTAGGTCAATCAGATGTGTTTTGGTTGGTTTCGGCATCATTGGCGAAATTTAGAAGTTTCAAAGTTCATAGGCTTGAATTTGATGTGATTTTGGTATTTTTGCGTTGATTTTGGTGTTTCTAAGGTTCGACTAAGTTTGAATGATGTTATGGGGTATGTTGGTAGGTTTTGTTGAGGTCCCGGGGGCCTCGGGTGTGTTTCGGATTCTCAAACGAGCACTTTTGGTCTTTGGGAGATTGCTGGTTTTCTGGTGTTTTAGCAGCAGTGGTTTGTTCATTGCGATCGCGTGAGTTCATCCGTGATCGCGTAGAGTAAAGTTTGAGGTAGGCAGGTTGGTTCTATGCAATCGCATAATAATGTTTGCGATCGCATAGGTTGGGCAGCTGAAGCAGTGCAGTCGCATGACCCTTTGTGCGATTGCATAGGTGTTCTGAGGCTCGTGTGTGGGATGGATATTTGAGGTATGCGAACGCGTGTGTTGGTGTGCGAACGCGTAGAGTGGGCTGGACTGTGCATCACGATCGCGTGGTTGGAGACGCGATCGCACTGAAGGAAATATTAGTGCTGGGCAGAATGTTTTAAATAGCCCTTTCTTACAAATTTTTGTCTATTTTCCTCCATTGATGAGCGGGTTTGGAGCTCTTTGAGAGGGTTTGAAGAGGAAATCGAAGGGAATCACTTGGAGGTAAGATTTTCAACTTCATAACTCGATTCTATGTTGTTTTCGAAGTAATTAAACCAGAAAATTGTTGGATTTAAACCCAAAATTAGGGAGCTTAGGTGCATGGAATTGGAAATTTCTTTTGAGGATTTGAGTGGGAAATTGTGGTCCGATTTTGGTGCTCTTGGTATTATAGAATCATGGGGGGATGAGGATTCTTGTGATGTAAATTTTATAAAATTCCGAAACGTGGGCCCGAAGCTCGGGTTTGGCCAAATTTCGAGACTTGTGTCTAAATTGATAGTTTTCGATTGTGTTTTGTTCCTTTAGCATATATTGATGACGTTAATCTGGTTTTGGTTAGATTCGAAGCTTTTGGGAGCCAAATCAAGGGGCAAGAGCATCACAGAGTAGCTTTTGGGTTGTTTTGAGGTAAGTAACGATTGTAACTCTAAACCTGAGCGTATGAAACCCCGGTATTTGATATTGTTTTGGTAAATGAGGTGACGCACATGCTAGGTGACGAGCGTGTGGGCGTGCACCGATAGGGATTGTGACTTGGTCCACCCCGTAGCGATTATTAAGCCGCGTATTCGATTTGAAACCTTGCGATATCCTGTATTTTAGAAATTTATACTTGTTTATGGGCTGTGAGCCATATTTGGGGCCTGGTACCGACCTGTTTAGACCCTCAGAGGTACTTTTACACTATTCTACCACTATCCTGATAGAACATCTGTGAACTCAGTCATGTTTACCACTTGTTGTTCTTTTCACTGTTATCACACTGCTTTGAAACTCTGAGAAGTATTTTGGGCTGATTCCCGTGAGTTGAGATGAATTGCCCGAGTGGCTTGCGAGGATGACTGAGTCAGGCCGAGAACCGAGTATCTGAGGATAGTTATGGATCGGGCTGCACGCCGCAACAATATATATGTCCAGGCCGAGAGCCGAGTATGTGAGGAAATTTATGGATCGGGATGCACGCCGCAACAATATACATGTTATATATTACATATGGATCAGGCTGCACGCCACATCAATATAGATTATATATGGGTCGGGCTGCACGCCGCAACAATATATGTTATATATGGATCGGGCTGCATGCCGCAACAATATACATATTGGATCGGGCTGCACGCCGCAACAAATATAGAGCTTGGGTTGTAGGAGCCTCTCCGGAGTCTGTACACCCCCAGTGGGCGCAGTCGACTATATATGGATCGGGCTGCACGCTGAAATGTATGTTATAGGGATCAGGCTGCACGCCACAGCAGTATAGATACACACACACACATACACGCCCACACACACACACACACACACACACATATATATATATATATATATATATATATATATAGAGAGAGAGAGAGAGAGAGAGAGAGAGAGCTTGGTCTGTAGGAGCCTCTCCGGAGTCTGTACACCCCCAGTGGGCGCAGTCGACTATTATATGGATCGGGCTGCACGCTGAAATATATGTTATAGAGATCAGGCTGCACGCCACAGCAGTATAGATATATATATATATATATATATATATATATATATATATATATATATATATATATATATATATGTGTGTGTGTGTGTGTGTGTGTGTTGGATCGGGCTGCCCGCCGCAGCAGTTGTGTATATTCATGGTACTTGCTGAGTACAAGTGTTTAAGTGAGAGAATGAGATTTTGATAGCGGAGTCACAAGTGACTGAGAGGCTTGCCCGAGAGGCTTTATTTGTGAGTGATACTGTGCCCGATGGGCTTATGTTTTATGAAACTACTATTTTCACTCCTATTTACACTAAGCTTCTGATGATAATGTTGGATAAATGTTTTTATACGAGATTTTTAAATGGAAACTGGAGTTTTATGAAATATTCTGAATGTAGATTCCTGACTTGATTTATTCATTTCTACTGTTACTCATTACATGATTTATAAATGCTCGTCAATACACTCAAGGTTTTAGTTACTTTGATTACTTACTGAGTTGGCGTACTCACGTTACTCCCTGCACCTCTGTGTGCAGATCCAGGTACCGAACCATCTCACTAGTTGATTTTCGGACGCACTTAGAGTTTTTTCGAGGATCGAGGTAGCTGCTCAGCATCCCCAGCTCACCTCCTTTCCTTTCCTCAGTTCATAGTTTTTTGTCTTTTGTACTCCACGCTTTGTAGTAGCAAGTCACCTTACATTGTATTTACTAAGTGACTTCAGGTATTGGGGAAGTGTATAAATTGTTCATCTCATGTTCCTGTTTTAAAAATCTGCTAATTTTGGGAAATTATGAAATATTATGATAGTCTGAAATGGTTGGCTAGCCTAGTTCCATGATAGGAGCCATCACGACCGGTTTAGGATATTGGGGTCGTGACAAGTTGGTATCAGAGCCTAGGGTACATATGACTCAACGGTCATGAGCAGGTTTAGTAGAGTCTTGCGGATCAGTACGGAGACGTCTGTACTTATCTACAAGAGGCTACAGAACCCTTAAGAACAATCTCATTTTTCTTGAATTCTGTCGTGACATTTTGTTGATTATGGAAATCTACACTTCTGTTGTTTCATTCCCTCACAGATGGTGTGGACTCGCGCTACCGATCAGGGTGATCAACCACCAGCTAGACCAGCGAGGGGTCGAGGCTGCTGTCGAGGCCGTGGTAGAGGTAGGGGGCCAGCCTGTGTGGCAGCCAGGGTAGTACCAGTTGATCCCCCTACTATTCAGGAGCAGATCCCCGCCGAAGATACTCCAGCGGGACAGGCCCAGGCACCGACAGTGCTTATTGTTATTCCGGGTCTTTAGGAGACCTTGGCCCAGATCTTGACAGTATGTACCACCCTTGCTCAGGAAGTTGCTTCATCTTCTACTGCTGCTACTTCTCAGGCCGGGGGAGGCAGTCAAACTCCAGTTGCCCGGATACCTGAGCAGGTCACTCAGGGCCACCATACACCGGGGGCAGTTCCAGCACAACCGGTTGCCCCAGTTCGGGACTTCATGGTTCCAGCTATGCCAGAGGACGAGCAACGTAGACTGGAGAGATTTAGTAGACTACAACCTCCGTCATTCAGTGGTGCTGAGGGCGAGGGTGCCCAGGGTTTTCTAGATAAGTGTTAGAGGATGCTTCGTACTGCCGAGATTCTAGAGACCAGTAGGGTCTCGTTTGCTACTTTTCAGTTTTCTGGTGTTGCTTTCACTTGGTGGGAGTCTTTTGAGAGGCGTAGGCCTGTTGGTTCAGCACCCCTCACCTGGAAGTCATTATCCACTATATTCTTGGAGAAGTATGTACCCCAGTCTCACAGGGAGGAGCATCACAGGCATTTTGAGCAGTTGCATCAAGGGGAGCTATCAGTGACGCAATATGAGATGCGATTTTCGGAGTTGGATCGTCATGCCACCGAGTTGGTCCCTATTGATAGGGAGAGGATTAGGAGGTTCGTGGATGGCCTCACTTATCGGTCCGCCTTTTCATGACTCGGGAGAGAGTATCAGGTGCTACTTTCGAGCAGGTTGTCGATATTGCTCGAGATATTGAGTCGGTTCGCCGCCAGGAGCAGGAAGAGAGGTAGGCCAAGAGGTTCTCCTTCCAGGGGGCAGATTCAGCATGGTAGAGGCCGTTCATTTAGGCCTCCTCGGTCAGGCCGCCCAACCCATAATGGTGCATCTTCGAGGCATGGTCCCCACAGTTCTCAGCCAGGCCGTTCTTCATTTTTTGTCCTTCCAGCCCAGAGGTGCAGCTCGAGTACCATCAGTTCAGGGTTCCTCTATGCATGGTTCTCCTAGTGGTCATTTTTGTGCCAAGGGTTCTTTTCAGTCCCCGTCTCCATCTCCAGGGAGTTATTATGAGTGTGGAGAGTTCGGGCATATGAGGATGCAGTTTCCTCATCTTCTTGGAGGCCCATCTTAACTGAGGAGCCAGCCTTCGACTTCAGCTCCAGTTATTTCACCACCCACCCAGGCAGCCAGGGGTGGTAGTCAGTCAGCTAGAGGCCGCCCTAGAGGGGGAGGTCGAGCAGATGGAGGTCAGGCCCGTATGTATGCGTTTCCAGCTAGGACAGATGCTATAGCCTCCGATGGAGTGATCGTAGGTATTGTCTCAGTTTGTCGCCGAGATGCTTTGGATTTATTTGCCCCTGGTTTTACATATTCCTATGTTTCTTCATATTTTGCCCATTTTCTGGAATGCCCCGTGAGTCTTTAGTTACATCTATTCATGTGTCGACTCTGGTGGGTGATACTATTTTTGTGGACCATGTGTATCGGTTGTGTGATATCTATTAAGGGTCTGGAGACTCGAGTGGACCTACCGTTTCTCAACATGGTTGATTTTGATGTGATATTGGGCATGGATTGGTTATATCAGTGTCATTCTGTTCTTGATTGTCATGCTAAGACTGTGACCTTAGCTATGCCAGGGTGTCTGCGGGTTGAGTGGAGAGGTTCTTCTGAGTATGTGCCTAGCAGGGTGGTTTCCTACCTGAAGGCTCAACGTATGGTTGAGAAGGAGTGTTTATAGTATTTGGATTTTGTGAGGGATGTCAGTGGTGAGACTCTCGCTATTGATTCGGTTCCTATGGTCCGTGACTTTCCGGACGTGTTTCCTGCAGACTTGCCCGGCATGCCACCTGACAGGGACATTGATTTTGGTATTGACCTGGTGCCAGGCACTCAGCCTATTTCTATTCCACTTTATCATATGGCACCCGCGGAGCTAAAGGAATTAAAGGACCAACTTCAGGAACTCCTAGATAAGGGGTTCATTCGGCCTAGTGTGTCACCTTGGGGTGCACCGGTGTTGTTTGTAAAGAAGAAGGATGGTTCTATGCGTATGTGTATTGATTATCGACAGCTGAACAGGGTTACGGTAAAGAACTGGTATCCCTTGCCTCATATATATGACTTGTTTGATCAGTTTCAGGGTGCCAGGGTGTTTTCCAAGATTGACTTGCATTCCGGCTATCATCAGTTGAAGATTTGGGGGCCAAACATCCCGAAAACTACTTTTAGGACTAGATATGGTCATTATGAGTTTCTGGTTATGTCATTTGGGCTGACCAATGCCCCAACAGCCTTTATGCGCTTGATGCACAATGTATTCCGGCCTTATCTGGATTCCTTCGTCATCATTTTTATTGATGATATCTTGGTGTATTCCCAATCTTGGGAGGATCATGAGCAGCATTTGAGAGTTGTGCTTCAGACATTGAGGGAAAATAGATTGTATGCAAAATTTTCAAAGTGTGAGTTATGGCTTGATTCAGTAGCATTCTTGGGGCACGTGGTGTCCAGTGAGGGTATTCAGATTGATCCGAAGAAGGTAGAGGCAGTGCATAGCTGGCCTAGACCGTCATCAGCTACCGAGATTCGCAACTTCCTTGGTTTGGTAAGGTACTATCACCGATTCATAGAGGGATTTTCATATATTGCAGCACCTATGACCAGACTGACCCAGAAGGGTGCTCAGTTTAGGTGGACTGAGGAGTGTGAGGAGAGCTTTCAGAAGCTCAAGTTAGCTTTGACTACAACTCTGGTGTTGGTTTTGCCTAGGGGTTCAGGTTCTTATACAGTTTACTGTGATGCCTCGAGAGTTGGCCTTGGAGCGATTTTGATGCAGGACGGTAGGGTGATTGCCTATGTGTCCAGACAGTTGAAGGTGCACGAGAAGAATTATCCAGTGCATGATCTTGAGCTAGCAGCTATTGTCCACACCTTGAAGATTTGGCGTCATTATTTATATGGAGTGCATTGTGAGATATTCACTGATCACCGTAGTTTGCAGCATCTTCTTAAGTAGAAGGATCTAAATTTGCATCATAGGAGATGGTTGGATCTTCTCAAGGATTATGACCTTACTATTTTATATCATCCGGGGAAGGCCAATGTAGTGGCTGATGCCCTAAGTCGCAAAGCGGAGAGTTGGGGAGTCTAGCCTACCTTCCAGTAGCAGAGCGACCTTTAGTACTTGATGTTCAAGCTTTAGCGGGTCAGTTGGTGAGATTGGATCTATCAAAGCCCCCGAGGGTATTGGCTTGTGTAGCCTCCAGGTCTTCTCTTTATGATTAGATTAGAGCACGCTAGTATGATGATCCACACTTGGTCCGTCGCGGTGATGCCAGGGATGTGGTTATTGGTGATGATGGGGTCATGAGGATGCAGGGCCAGATTTGCGTGCCCAATGAGGATGGACTTCGAAATTTGATTCTAGCTGAGGCCTATAATTCGCGGTATTCCATCCATCTGGGTGTCGCAAAGATGTATAAGGATCTGAGACAACATTATTGGTGGAGGCGGATGAAGAGAGATGTTGTTGAGTTTGTGGCTCGGTGTCTCAACTGTCAGCAGTCAAGTATGAGCACAAGAGACCAGGTGGATTGCTTCAGATATTAGATATTCCGGAGTGGAAGTGGGAGCGAATCTCCATGGACTTCATAGTTGGGCTCCCACATAATTCGAGGAGGTTTGATGCTATATGGGTTATTGTGGATTGGTTGACCAACTCCGCGCACTTCATTCCTGTTGGTACTACTTATTCTTCGGAGCGGTTAGCTTAGATTTATATCAGGGAGATTGTCCGATTGCATGGGGTTCCAGTTTCTATCATTTCGGACAGAGGTACTCAGTTTACATCCCAGTTTTGGAGGGTCGTGCAGATAGAATTGGGTACTCAGGTCGAGTTGAGCACAATGTTTCATCCTCAGACCGACGGGCAGTCGGAGCGTACTATTCAGATTTTGGAGGATATGTTGCGTGCCTGTGTCATTGATTTTGGGGGTTCATGGGACCAGTTTCTACCACTCGCGGAGTTTGCTTATAATAATAGTTATCAGTCGATTATCCAGATGGCTTCGTATGAGGCTTTATATGGTAGGAGGTGCAGATCTTCGGTTGGTTGGTTTGAGCCGGGCAAGGCTAGTTTATTGGGCACAGACTTGGTTTAGGATGCATTGGATAAGGTGAAGTTGATTCAGGAGCGGCTTCGCACGACACAGTCTAGGAAGAAGAGTTACGCGGACCGGAAGGCCCGAGATATGTCTTTCATGGTTGGGGAGAAGGTGATGCTAAAGGTGTCACCCATGAAGGGTGTTATGAGGTTCGGGAAGAGGGGAAAGCTGAGTCTCCGGTTTATTGGGCCTTTTGAGGTGCTTAAGAGGATTGGGGATGTGGCTTATAGGCTTTCCATGCCTCCCAGCTTATCTAGTATTCATTAGGTGTTCCATGGACTTCAGCACGGTTCAACTCGAGGGTGATATGTCATATGAGGTAGAGCCAGTGGTTATTTTGGGTCGTCATGTCAGAAAGCTGAAGTCTAAGGATATAGCTTCAGTAAAGGTTCAGTGGAAAGGACAACCGGTGGAGGATGCCACCTGGGAGACCGGGCGGGAGATGCAGAGCAGATATCCTCGCTTATTCGAGACTCCAGGTATGTTTCTAGACCCTTTCGAGGACGAACGTTTGTTTAAGAGGGGGAGGATGTAATGACCCGGCCGGTCGTTTTGTGAGATTAGCCCCGTTTCCCCCATTTCTGCTTTATCATATGTTGCTTAGCCTAGTTATGTTGTGTTGGGTCGGTTGGTCCGGGTTCAGAGTGGTCGTAGTGAGAACAGAGACACTTAGTCTATTTTTTGACCCAAGTCACTACATAGTTTAGAAGATTGACAAATGTCTGACCAGTTGAACCAGGTCCATCAGAGCACACATACTTGACCTGACGCATTGGCATATGAACCGTATATGCATAGGAGATGAATGCGATTGTGAATCAATGAACAAGGAGAGTGTCTCCTAATACGAAAAGGTTGCAAATTGATAAGAGAATAGAAGTTGAATTCAGCAAGGACAGTAACGAAGGAAGGAAATTGAGTTTAATACGAACTCTTTCTCCCAGGTAGAGTTGTACCAGAACTGAACGACAAACTAAATAACTGACTCTATAAATAATTGAAGTATTCTTGCTTGAATTAAGGACGCACAAGTGCAGAAGTGAATCAAGAACTGAAAGCAAAATTCCCAGAGATTTTGCAAGCAGAATTACTGTGCGATACAAAGGCTACAGACCAGCTAGAAGAACCAGTTCCATTTGTTTATCATTGGGTCTAGTTGGTTGTAGTAGGCAATTTAATATTGTATCTTTTCAGCTTTCATAGAAGAAATTGTAATAGGTACACATTGTTCAAGTTAGAGTTAACTTGAAGCTTGCAGAAATTAGCTAGAGGCTAGTTACTACGAAGGGATTAGAGTTAGTCCTAGGATTACAAAAGAGTTTATTTTGTAAGTCCGTTTGGCTCAGAGTTTTAGTGAAGAGTTTGAGCAAATCCTACTGAGGAGTAGGTCGTGGTTTTTTCACCTTTTGAGCCAGGTGTTTTCCACGTAAAAATCTCTGTGTTTTTACTTTACTGCTTTTTATTATTCCGCAACAGTAGTAGTTGGAACACCAAGAAGAACCAGGTTCTTCTATTGAGACAACACTCGAAAATTGGGTACCACACAAAGTAACCTATCTTCTTGTGTGGTATTGACGTCTAAAACATCAATTGGTATCAGAGCAGGTTATCCTTGAAAGGCTAACACCTTGGAGAAGATCAAGATGAGTGCACCACCTGGAAATTAGGAAGGTCAATCAACTGCAAGGTCACCACTCTTCAATGGCCAATATTACTCCTGGTGAAAAAATAGGACGAAGGACCACCTGATTGGAGAAGACTATGAACTCTGGGACATAGTCACTGATGGTCCTCTAGCTACCATGATGAAGACTGCTGAAGGTATAGATGTACCAAAGACTATAGTTGACTGCACTGCTGAGGATCTGAAGAAATGGGAGAAGAATGCAAAGGCCAAAAAGTGGCTGGTGTGTGGACTAGGTCCAGACGAGTACAACAGAATCCAAAGCTGCACCACTGCCAAAGAGATCTGAGATACCTTGCAAGTAGCCCATGAAGGAACACCTCAGGTAAAAAGGTCAAGAGGTACTCTACTATACTCTCAGTATGAAAACTTCACTATGAAAGAAGGAGAGACTATCCAAGAGATGTACACAAGGTTCACAACCTTGACTAATGAACTGAAGTCTCTTGGAAGAGTCATTCTTGAAGAGGATAGGGTTGAGAAGATCCTAACAAGGGTCTTGCCTATTTCCTGGGAAAGCAAAATCACTGCTATCCAGGAATCCAAAAATATGGCAACCCTGAGATTGGATGAGCTGATTGGAAACCTCACTGCCTATGAACTGAGAAGGCAGACAATGAAGATGGATGGTCCAAAGAAGGAGAGGAGTCTAGCACTAAGAATCACTTAGGGAGCATATATGGAGGATAATGAGATGGCCATGATTACCAAAGAACTCAGAAACTTTCTCATGAGGAAGAAGGGAATCTCTAGAGGAGGAAACTACAACAAAGCAAATGCTCCAGAAAGGCCAACCAACGAGGGATGCTACAAATGTGGTAAGACTGACCATCTCATAAAAAACTATCCTCAGTGGGAAGTAGAATGAAAAAAGGAGAGATATGAAAGAAGGAAAAGGAAGAAGGAACAGGTCCAACCCGAGAAAACCACAACAAAGGCTATGGTTGCTGCTTGGGGGGAAAGTTCAGATGAGGAATCAGAAGATGGGGAGACTGAAGATCAGGCGCTCATGGAAATTGGAGAATCAGATGAGGAATCACATGAAGAACCAGAGGAAAGTATCTCCCATATTAAAAACAAAGTAAAGTTCCTATCTAAGGAAAAACTCTCTGAGTTGCTACTTGATTTCATAGATGGTTCTGAGGAAACAATAATGAGTGGCTAGAAATCATGGTTTTAAGAATTATGTACCTTAAATTTTATGTGCTTTTGTGATAAAAATACACATCATATGTGCATAATAGAGTCTATTTCATGTGTAGGTGAATTGGTGATGCAAGCCGAGCTAAATGGATGCATAAACGTCAAAAGTACGCTCAAGAGTCAAAAAGGAGTGACCCGGGCTATAGCCAGGCATTTAGGGCTTAAAGCCAGGCCTACCCAGGCTATAGCTGGGCATTTGGGGCTTAAAACCAGGCCTACCCAGGCTATAGTGGGGCGTTAGAGCCCAAACACCAAGCTTACCCAGGCTATAGCTAGGAGTTTGGGGCTTAACGCCTGGGGTCTCTGAGTCCGGTCCAATCCGAGTTTTGAGGAGAGGATGCCATTTTTGGAGAGAAGATACACACAAAATCATTGAGGAAGCAAAGTATTATCAGTTTTCTTCATCTTACTCTAGTATTTTCCATTTATACAAAACTTATGCAATTGTTTGATTCTAGCATGAGTGGCTAAACACCCATGGTTATGGGGTTGTGGTTTAGCCATGAATATTTTTATTCGACATTAACTTAACCTCGATTATAATTCACTAAATATATGGTTATTTCTTCAATTCTGCATTTAATTGCTTAATTGTTTGGCTAGCAATTAGGTTCTATATACTATCTATGTGATGCTTGGAAAAGCCGTATATAGATTAGAGAAGAATTGAAGAGAGCACGATCTTAACCATTCAGGGGAGCGGATTTGTGGTTAGGATAGGAATATACCTAGTCACCATGCTTAATTAAGAATAGTAATCTTAGTGCATTCTAATAGATTAATTTCATAGGAATATAGGCGTTAATCTATTGAGAATATGCGAGTAGTACTTCAGGAGAAGGGTACGAGAGCAATTATCGATTAATTAGCAACCATGAGTGAATTATATGAAAGGGAGAGTTAATTAGAATGCAATACGAGTGGTGAATTGATCACAACCCTGGAATATTTTTCTCTACTGAATACACACAACAATATTTTTGTCACTTGATAATTAATTAGTTCATAGAATCGTAGTATAAATTAGTTACATTTCTGGATTTTGTTTTGGCTCGATTAAATAATAATTAGAGTGATTCAACAAGTAGTTTACGCAAGTCCCTGTGGGTTCGACATTCGATTTAACATTATATTACTTGCTACGACCACGTATACTTGCGTGTGCGTTTTGGACCAACACGTTTTTGGCGCCGTTGCCGGGGACTTGAATATAGACTACTTTTTAGTTACTTGCTTTAATTGTTTATTTCATTGATTCTAATGTCACGTGATTTTTGCTCTAATCTCAGGAACTCCGAGTGAATGCGTAGGGTCAGAAGACAGGATAGACTTGACGGCTTTGACCCCGAACCCGAGAGATCATTTCACAGGAGATTGCGAGAAGCAAGAGATACAGACAATATTCAGGACTTCATTCGATTTCCTGTGAACATGTCAGAGGAAAAACACATGGTTGTTCAGGAGGTGGAAATTCCCAGTATTGCTAATGTCACCTCCAGCATCGTGAAGCCCAGAATCACTGGGCACTTTGAGCTGAAACAGAGCATGATCCAACTACTTCATGCAAACGGGCAGTTTTTGGGTCTTCCACACGAGGATCCATAGCAGCACATTCTGAACTTCTTGGAGATTAGTGATACTTATATCACTAACGGGGACACGCCAGATTATGTGAGGCTCACACTTTTCCCATTCTCTATATTGGGCGAAGCAAAGCGATGGCTGAAGGCAGAACCAGCTAATTCCATCACAACATGGAGGGATTTGGCGAGAAAATTTCTGGTAAGGTTCTTCCCTTCAGGAAAGACTGCAATGATCAGGAGTGAGATAGTCTATTTTAGACAGAAAACGGGTGAATCGTTATATTCAGCATGGGAAAGGTTCAAAGGGCTACTCAGAGACTGCCCTCATCACAATCAGACAAACAAGGTGTTAGTTCACACTTTCATTGAGGGGCTCCATCCGTAAACAAAAATTGTTGTAGATGCAACAGCTGGAGGTCAGGTGTTGGAGAAGAATATGATGAAATATTTGCATTACTGAATAAATTCTCCAAAAGCAATCCAGACTGGCAAGGTGAGATGGGGAGAAATGTGGTTCATAAGTCACCAGGGGTTCTTGAAATAGATGTTGTCTCAGCATTATCAACTCAGATCTCTACATTGATTGACCAAGTCAATCAGATGAACCTGATCATTAACAAGCAATAGGGCTAGCCAGTGCAACCAGTTCAACAGATTCAGGTATTTTGTGAAGTTTGTGGAGAGGGTCACATGAGCAATCTATGCCCAGCAAATCCAGAGTCTGTATATTTTTTGGGTAATGTAAATCGAGGCCAAACTAATCAGTATGAGGACACCTACAATCCCAACTGGAGGAACCATCCAAATTTCTCTTGGGGTGGTAATCAAGGCAATCAGAATCAATATCGGCCTCAAGCACCTCAACAACAATACAGACCACCTCAGGCTGAACAATCATCTAGCTTTGAGGAGATTATGAAGAGATTGATGAACGACCAACTTGCTTTCAATCAGAAAATAATGGCTGATCACCAGGCCCAAGCAGCAACAATGAGAAACTTGGAACGTCAATTGGGGCAACTTGCCGGTTCCCAAAATACCAGACCATCAGGAGCTCTTCCTAGTGATACTGAGCCTAATCCTAAGGCTCAAGTCAATGCAATTACCTTGATAAATGGAAGAATACTAGAAGAAGCTCCAAAAAAAAAGAAGAAGAATACAGCTCATCCTGGAGGAGAATTAGTTCCCAAGCCAGTTGAGGGGAATGAGAAAGATGATAAAGGACCCGAGCCAGTAATTGAAACAAGGCCACCACCTCCGTTTCCACAAAGACTGCAGAGGCAAAAAGATGATGCTAAGTACAAGAAATTCCTAGATATGTTGAGCCAAGTGAGTGTGAATTTGCCTTTGGTGGAAATTTTGCAAGAAGTGCCTAAGTATGCGAGGTATCTCAGAGATATTGTGGCAAATAAATGAAGACATGCAGAGTTCGAAACAATTGCACTCACTGAAGAGTGTAGTGCCAGAGTTTAGAGTTCCTCCTAAGTTGAAGGATCCTGGTAGTTTCGCAATTCCTTTGTCTCTTGGAAAACAAGAAGTTGGTAGATCCCTGTGTGATTTAGGGGATAGTATAAATTTTATGCCATCTTCTTTGTTCAAGAAACTCGGATTGGGGGTTCTTAGACCTACCACAATCACCTTACAGTTAGCAGATATGTCGCTAATTATGCCGGAAGGAATTATTGAAGATGTGCTAGTTCGAGTGGGAAAGTTTATTCTTCCCGCTGATTTTATTGTGCTTGATTACGAGGCAGATGAGGAAGTGCCCATTATTTTGGGGAGACCATTCTTAGCTACTGGTGGAGCAATTATTGATGTGAGGGAAGGGAAGTTAAAAATTAGAGTTGACGATGAAGAGGTCGCTTTTAATGTGTACAAGGCACTTAAAATCCCAAAGCATTATGAGGACCTGTGCATGATTACTTTGGTCGACGTGAAGGGGGTATAGCAGAGTCCGTATGTGAATGGCAGCGATCTAGAGAAGGTGGTGTTACAGACTGAGGGTGTAAAGGTAATTGAGAAAAGAACTAGAGATGAAAAAGGAGACCCGTTAAGAGCGTGCAAAAAGGCTAGGCTTCGTGGGAGAAAGAAGAAGAGAAAGCGCCCAGCCTGAGAAGAGTAGCAGAGTCATGCCACGCTGTTAAATAAGGCGCTTGTTGGGAGGCAACCCATCCTGTATATCTATTCTGTTTTTTTATTTTTTTTAGCGTCGAGTTTTGTGTTGTTTTTATTTTGCAGAGTAGGGGAAGTCTGAGTACCCAAAAGTTGAAGCTGAGGGGCATGTTTGAGCTTAAGTGTGGGGTCATCCCGACTCTAAAGATTGAGAATCATGTCCGAGCTAGGCCCGAGAGGGTCTCAGGGAGTATTTCTCACCCTTGTTTTATTGTTTTTCTTTGTAATCATGCATCAAGGACTATGCATAACATAAGTGTGGGGTGGGGAAACTATTTTATGAGGTGTAATTGTATAAAATTATTTTTTTTTAGAAAAATCTCGGACTTTTCCCAACGATGGATCTGTTGGACAATTTTCTTGAGGGATAAAGTCCGATTTGAAAAACACCAAAAAGATTTTTATTTTTTATTTTTTGTAGGATAGTTAGGTAGTATACCTTGGTTTTTCTTTGGGAAACAGTTCTTTTCCAAGGGTGTAACTTGTACCAGGTGTTTATTTTTTTATATTTTTAGAGTAGTTAGGAAGAAACTGAGTAACTTAGAAATACCCTATGACATTTTTGATGCCGGCATATTAGGTTATGACATACATTGTGCTTTCCCTTATATTTGGTTTGACATGTGATACCTGAGTAAAAATAAATAGCCTATTTTTTGACGCCTTAGCTCAATTGTTTGACTTGTATGCTACATAGTGTAATATTGCTTAATTTTCTCAATTTTGTGTGCTTTCTTGACTTGAGAGTTGAATAAAACCGTTGTGATTGAGTCATGTGCAATGTGTGAGTGAGGTTTAGTGATTTTCTATGCTATCCTGTGTAGTCTAGAACTTGCCCCGTGTGTTAATCGAAGCGAAATTGTAGGTTATGCTAGTCTAGGAGATGACGTAGGCATTTTCTTGCTTGATCATGGATGTGCTTGTCACATAAGAATTAAAAATTTCCATTGCTAGCCACTTTGAGCCGTTTGACCTTTTCTTTGGTACCCACATTACAAGCCGTACCCCTCGTTTGTTCTTAAATTGAGTTTTTTGCACCTTTTCCTCCTAAGGCACTTAGTAGCTAAAATAAGTAAGGTAAGATATTGGGGAGTACTTTGGAGTGGAGCCATGGAAAGGCCTGTTAGTGCACTAAGAATTGTATTCAAAAGTCACTAGCCAATGAATTTTCATGTATGGAGTGTGTGTAGGAAAGAAAGAAAAAAAATGATAGTAAAAGTATGTACAAAAAGATACACACCTCAAAATTTTTATTAATTTGTGTTAGTGAAAATATAGAAGTGCTTAATTGAAAAAGGCCTATGTTGAATATGAATTGTGGCAAGGGAATTGGTTGAGAAGAATATGTGTTGATTTGTTAAGGTAGTGTATTAAAGTGCTTAGGAGGGTTAGTCACTATTACTAAATATATCCTACCCGTCCCTTAGCCTATATTGCAACCTTAAAAGTCCTAATTGATCCTAGATTTGGCTAACTTGTATTAGTGGAGATATACACTACGCGCAAGCTTATGGTACGACCACGGGATGCATATGAATTCTTTGTGAGAGTGAGTGAATTTGTTCAATTGTGTGATGTCCTTAAATAATGTTCAAAAGCATATTTGAATGTGTGGACTAGTTATATTCACTATTTTGTTGTTGGTGAGGGAACATGATGTCATGAACGATTGGTAATGTTATCACTTTCTTGTTAGGTAGGTGCGTGAATTGAGAAGGCTTAGTAGTTGCAAGTCGACTCTTGAGGTTGGGTGGTTGCAATTAGGTTGATTCGTGTGATTGATTAAATTGTTATACTTGGGCATGTTTAAAGAAGGGAAAGAATGTGAAATTTTGTATGTTCATACTTGATTGCCGGTATCGATCATAGTTAAGGGGTAATGTGTGTGATTGAAAAGTAAAATACTCCTTGTTAATGAAATGTGTACGTGTTGAAGGATATTGCTCGAGGACGAGCAAGAGTCTAAGTGTGGGGTGTTGATGCGTGGCTAGAATTCATAGTTTTAAGCATTATGTACCTTACATTTTATGTGGTTTTGTGATAAAAATACACGTCATATGTGCATAATGGAGTCTATTTCATGTTTAGGTGAATTGGAGATGGAAGCCGAGCTAAATGGATGCATAAACGTCAAAAATACGCTCAAGAGTCGAAAAGGAGTGACCCGGGCTATAGCCGGGCTTTTGGGACTTAAAGCCAGGCCTACCCAGGCTATAGCTGGGCGTTTGGGGCTTAAAGTCAGGCCTACCCAGGCTATAGTGGGGCGTTAGAGCCTAAACGCCAGGCCTACCCAGGCTATAGCTGGGCATTTGGGGCTTAACACCTGGGGTCTCTGAGTCCGGTCCAATCCGAGTTTTGAAGGTTTTAAGTGTTTCCCGGTATGAATAGAAGTCTCCTACACGTTAGGGTTTGTCCCAAACATATAAATAGACCCAAAAACACAACTTTTAGGGGAGGATGCCATTTTTTGAGGGAAGATACACACAAGATCATTGAGGAAGCAAATGATTATCAGTTTTCTTCATCTTACTCTAGTATTTTCCATTTATGCAAAACTTATGCAATTGTTTGATTCTAGCATGAGTGGCTAAACACCCATTGTTTTGGGGTTGTGGTTTAGTCATGAATATTGTTATTTGGCATTAACTTAACCTCGATTATAGTTCACTCAATATATGGTTGTTTCTTCAATTCTTCGTTTAATTGCTTAATTGTTTGGCCAACAATTAGGTTCTATATACTATTTATGTTATGCTCGGGAAAGCCGTATATAGATTAGAGAAGAATTGAAGAGAGCGCGATCTTAACCCTTCAGGGGAGCGGATTTGTGGTTAGGATAGGAATATACCTAGTCACCGTGCTTAATTAAATATCGTAATCTTAGTGCGTTCTAATAGATTAATTTCATAGGAATATAGGCGTTAATCTATTGAGAATAGGCGAGTAGTACTTCGGGAGAAGGCTACGAGAGCAATTATCGATTAATTAGCAACCATGAGTGAATTATATGAAAGGGAGAGTTAATTAGAATGAAATACGAGTGGTGAATTGATCACAACCCTGGAATATTTGTCTCTACTAAATACACACAACAATTCTTTTGTCACTTGATAATAAGTTAGTTCATAGAACGTAGTATAAATTAGTTACATTCCTGGATTTTGTTTTGGCTCGATTAAATAACAATTAGAGTGATTCAACAAGTAGTTTACGCAAGTCCCTATGGGTTCGACATTCGATTTAATGCGTGTTCCTTTTGGACCAACAAACAACCAAAGAGAAGGATCAACTATCTAAAGAATGTGAAATGCTAAAACCAAAGTGCATGAACCTAGAAATCAGAATCAGTGAATCTGAAAAGAAAAACACTGTCTTGTTGAACCAGGTTCATCCACTTGAAACTGAGATTCTAGAACTAAAATCTGAAAACTTAAAGCTAAAGCTAGAATCTAGTAAAAACGTTGTTGATTATTCTCATATCATGTTAGAATAAAACGTGGGAAAAATAAAAGATAAGATGTATGCTAAGGATGAACAGATAAGAACTCTTAACGAAGAACTTGGCAAAGTCAAACATGAATTAGATCGAACTTGTAAATGGAATAAGTCCTCTGATGCCCTGATATGGTTTCAAGAATCATAGTAGCAACCAGAGAGGGATTGGCTTTGGAAGTCAATTGCCCAAGTGGGATCCCA
>ML315808.1:0-13826 GCA_005239505.1 Nicotiana paniculata
AGAGTATGTTATAAACTCTGTGATGATCATAGAATATTTAGTACTAGCTAGTCCTTTCTTCTTACAAGCATGCTCGTAGGTGAGGCTTTTTATTTGCCTCAATAGGAGTAGTAAGGTAAGGTTTAGCCCAGTTTGTGTTGCTCTAGCCCTATGCCTTTGGAAATATATCCAAATGGCTATGAGATTATATGCCCTCATGATACATTGCCGGCATCTACACCATGATTCCTCTACATGAGGCTGCCATAAGGGGATAGTGAGGCGCAGAGGAGTGATCAGGTACGGAGCCGTTACCGAGTCACATGATATTTTTCGAGATATGAAATATGACCCAAGGAACCATAACCAACGCTTCGTAATGATCAAGTTACATTCTTTCACATTTTATGGCAATTAAACTGGAATTCCGCCAGTCGTGCTTGTATTAGCGCCTTCCATGGTCCAGGCCGGACGCCTTGGTACAGAGGCGGTACCGGATTGCATGATATTTGTCGTGGACATCAAATACGACCCAAGGAACCATAACCACTGCTTCGAAATGATCAAGTTACATTTTTTGGCGTTATATGGCAATTAAACTGGAATTCCACCAGTCGTGCCTGTATTATCGCCTGCCATGGTCCAGGCCGGACGCCTTGGTTTGGAGCCGGTACCGGATATCATGATATTTGTCAGGGACATCAAATACGAGCCAAGGAACCATGACCAATGCTTCGAAATGACCAAGTTACATTTTTGGCATTTTATGGCAATTAAACTGCAATTCCGCCAGTCGTGCCTGTATTATCGCCTGCCATGGTCCAGGCCGGACGCCTTGATACGGAGCATGTATCGGATCGCATGATATATCTCCAGGACATCAAATACAACCCAAGGAACCATAACCAACGCTTCGAAATGATCAATTACATCTTTTGGCATTTTATGGCAAATAAACTGGAATTCCGCAAGTCGTGCCTGTATTATCGCCTGCCATGGTCCAGGCCGAACACCGTGGTACGTAGACGATACCTGATCGCATGATATTTCTCCAGGACATCAAATACGACCCACGGAACCATAACAACGCTCTGAAATGATCAAGTTACATATTTTTAGCATTTTATGGAAATTAAACTTGAATTCCGATAGTCGTGCCTTTTATTATCGCGTGCCATGGTACAGGCCGGACGCCTTGGAACGGAGACGGTACCGGGTCGCATGATATTGTCTGGGATATGAAATATGGCCCAAGGAACCATAACCAACGCTTCGAAATGATCAAGTTACATTTTTTGGCATTTTACGGCAATTATAGTGAAATTCTGCTAGTCGTGCTTGTATTATCGCCTGCTATGGTCCAGGCCGGACGCCTTGGTACGAGCCGGTACCGGGTCATATGATATTTGTCCGGGACATTAAATATGACCTAAGGAATCATAACATACGCTTCGAAATGATCAAGTTTCATTTTTTGGCATTTTATGGCAATTAAACTGGTATTCCGTCAGTCGTGCCTGTATTAGCGCCTGCCATGGTCCAGGCCGGGCGCCTTGATACGGAGCCGGTACCAGATCGCATGATATTTGTCCTGGACATCAAATACGACCGAAGGAACCATAACCAACGCTTCAAAATGATCAAGTTATATTTTTTGGTATTTTATGTCAATTAAACTGGAATTTCGTCAGTCGTGCCTCTATTATCGCCTGCCATGGTCCAGGCCGGACGCCTTGGTACAGAGCTGGTACCGGATTGCATGATATTTTTCCAGGACATCAAACACGACCCAGGGAACCATAACTAACGCTCTGAAATGATCAAGTTACATATTTTTTGCATTTTATGGCAATTAAACTGGAATTCAGACAGTCGTGTATGTAATATCGCCTGCCATGGTACAGGACGGACGCCTTGGTACAGATCCGGTACCGGGTCACATGATATTTTCCGAGATATGAAATATGACCCAAGGAACCATAACCAACGCTTCGGAATGATCAAGTTACATTTTTTTGCATTTTATGGCACTTAAACTGGAATTCCGCCAGTNGTGACATTGTCCCTGATATGAAATATGACCCAAGTAACCATAACCAGCGCTTTGAAATGATCAAGTTACATTTTTTGGAATTTTTTGACAATTAAACTTGATATCTGCTAGTCATGCCTGTATTATCGCCTTCCATGGTCCAGGTCGGATCCTTGGTATAGAGCTGGTACCAAATCTCATGATATTTATCCGAGAAATCAAATATGACACAAGGAACCATAACCAACGCTTCGAAATGATTAGTTTACATTTTTTGGCATTTTATGGCAATTAAACTGGCATTGCGCCAGTCGTGCATGTATTATCGCCTGCCATGGTCCAGTCCAGACGCCTTGGTACGGAGTCGGTACTGGATCGCATTATATTTGTCCGGGACATCAAATAGGACCCAAAGAACCATAACCAACGCTTCTAAATGATCAAGTTACATTTTTTGGCATTTTATAGAAATTAAACTTGAATTCAGCCAATCGTGCCTGTATTATCACCTGCCATGGTCCAGGCCGGACGCCTTGCTACGGAGCCGGTACCGGATCACATGATATTTATCAGGGACATCAAATACGACCCAAGGAACCATAACCAACACTTCGAAATGATCAAGTTACATTTTTAGCATTTTATGGCAATTAAATTGGAATTCCGCCAGTCGTGCCTGTATTACCGCTTGCCATGGTCAAGGCCGGATGCCTCGGTACGGAGCCTGTATCAGATCACATGATATTTGTCCGGGATATCAAATATGACCCAAGGAACCATAACCAATGCTATGAAATGATCAAGTTACATTTTTTGGCATTTTATGGCAATTAAATTGGAATTCAGCCAGTCATGCCTGTATTATCGCCATCCATGGTCCATACCAGATGCCTTGGTATGGATCTGGTACCGGATCGCATAATATTTGTCCGGGACTTCAAATACAACCCAAGAAACTATAACCAACTCTTCGAAAGGAGTTTTTGGCATTTTATGGAAATTAAACTAGAATTCTGCCAAGTCGTGCCTGCAGTATCGCCTTCCATGATCCAGGCCGGACGCCTTGGTACGTAGCCGGTACCGAATCACATGATATTTGTCCAGGACATAAAATAAAACCCAAGGATTCATAACCAATGCTTTGAAATGATCAAGTTGCATTTTTTGGAATTTTATTGCAATTAAACTGGAATTCCGACAGTCGTGCCTGTATTATCGCCTGCCATAGTCTCGGCCGGACGCCTTGGTACGAAGCCGGTACCGGATCACATGATATTTCTCCGGGACATCAAATACGACCCAAGGAACCATAACCAACACTTCGAAATGATCAAGTTACGTTTTTTGGCATTTTATGGCAATTAAACTGGAATTTCGCCAGTCGTGCCTGTATATTGCCTGCCATGGTCCAGGTCGGACGCCTTGGTACGGAGCCGGTTCTGGATCGCATGATATTTGTACGGACATCAAATACGACCCAAGGAACCATAACCAATGCTTCGAAATGATCAAGTTACATGTTTTGGCATTTTATGGCAATTAAACTGGAATTTTGCTAGTCGTGCCTCTATTATCGCCTGCCAGTGTCCAAGCCGGACGCCTTGGTATGGAGCTGGTATCGGATCGCATAAGATTTGTCTGGGACATCAAATATGACCCAAGAACCCATAACTACCGCTTCGAAATAATCTAGTTACATTTTATGGCAATAAAACTGGAATTCTGCCAGTCGTGCCTGTATTATCGCCATCCATGGTCCAGGCCGGACATCATGGTATGGAGCCGATACTGGATCGCATGATATTTTTCCGGGACATCAAATACAACCCAAGTAACCATAACCAACTCTTCGAAATGATCAGGTTATATTTTTGGCATTTTATGGCAATTAAACTGGAATTCCTCTAGTCGTGCCTGTAATACCGCCTGCCATGGTCCAGGACGGAGGCCTTGGTACGAAGCTGGTACCGGATTGCATGATATTTTTCCGAAACATCAAATAGGACCCAAGGAACCAAAACCAACACTTCGAAATGATCAAGTTACATTTTTTGGCATTTTATGGCAATTAAACTGGAATTCCGTCAGTCGTGCCTCTATTATCGCCTCCCATTGTCCAGGCCGGACGCCTTGGTACAGAGACGGTACCGGATCGTGTGATATTTTTCTGGGACATCAAATTCAACACAAGGAACCATAACCAACGCTTAAAAATGATCAAGTTACATTTTTTGGTATTTTATGACAATTAAATTGGAATTCACCAGTTGTGCTTGTATTATCACCTGCCATGGTCCAGGCCGGACGCCTTGGTACGAAGCCGGTACTGGATTGCATGATATTTGACGGGGACATCAAATATGACCCAAGGAACCATAACCAACGCTTTGAAATGATCAAGTTATATTTTTTGGAATTTTATGGCAATTGAACTGGAATTTTGTCAGTCGTGCCCGTATTATCGCCTGCCATGGTCCAGGCCGGACGTCTTGGTACTGAGACGGTACCGGATAGCATGATACTTGCCCGAGACATCAAATACTACCCAAGTAAGCATAACCAACACTTCGAAATGATCAATCACATTTTATGGCAATTCAACTGGAATTCCGCCAGTCGTGCCATTAATATCACCATCCATGGTCCAGGCGGACACCTTGGTATGGAGCCGGTACCGGATCACATGATATTTTTCCGGGACATCAAATACGACCCAAGGAACCATAACCAACATTTCAAAATGATCAAGTTACATTTTATGGCAATTAAATTGGAATTTAGCCAGTCGTGCCTGTATTATCACCATCCATGGTTCAGGCCGGACATCTTGTGACGGAGCCGGTACCGGATCACATGATATTTGTCCGGGACATCAAATACGACCCAAGGAACCATAACCAACATTTCAAAATGATCAAGTTACATTTTATGGCAATTAAATTGGAATTTAGCCAGTCGTGCCTGTATTATCACCATCCATGGTTCAGGCGGACATCTTGGTACGGAGCCGGTACCGGATCACATGATATTTGTTCGGGACATCAAATACGACCCAAGTAACCATAACCAACTCTTCGAAATGATCAATTTACATTTGTTTGGCATTTTATGGCAATTAAACTGGAATTCCGCTAGTCGTGCCTGTAATATCTCCTGTCATGGTCCAGGCCGGACGCCTTGGTACGAAGCTGGTACCAGATCGCATGATATTTGTTCGAGACATCAAATATGACCCAAGGGACCATAACCAATGCTTCGAAATGATCAAGTTATATTTTATGACAATTAAACTGGAATTCCGCTAGTCGTGCATGTATTATCGCCATCCATGGTCCAGGGCGGACACCTTGGTATGGAGCCGGTACCGGATCCCATGATATTTGACCGGAACATCAAATACGACCCAAGTAACCATAACCAACTCCTGAAAATGATCAAGTTACATTTTTGGCATTTTATGGCAATTAAACTAGAATTCCGCTAGTCCTGCTTGTAATATCGCCTTCCATAGTCCAAGTCGGACGCCTTGGCACGGAGCTGGTACTGGATCGCATGATATTTGTCCGGGACATCAAATACCACCCAAGGAACCATAACCAACTCTTCGAAATTATCATGTTACATTTTTGGGCATTTTATGGCAATTAAACTGGAATTCTGCCAGTCGTGCCTATATTTATCACCTCCCATGGTCTAGACCGGACGCCTTGGTACGAAGCCGGTACCGGATCGCATGGTATTTTACCGGGACATCAAATACGACCCAAGGAACCATAACCAATGCTTCGAAATGATCAAGTTACATTTTTTGTCATTTTATGGTAATTAAACTGGAATTCCACTAGTCGTGTCTGTATTATCGCTTGCCATGGTCCAGGCCGGACGCCTTGGTACGGAGTCAGTACCGGATAGCATGATATTTGTCAGGTACATCAAATACGACCCAAGGAACCATAACCAATGCTTCGAAATGATCAAGTTACATTTTTTGGCATTTTATGGAAATTAAACTGGAATTTCTCAAGTCGTGCCCGTATTATCGCATGCCATGGTCCAGATCGGACGCCTTGGCGCGGAGCCAGTACTTGATAGCATGATATTAGTCCAGGTCATCAAATACGACCCAAGGAACCATAACCAATGCTTTGTAATGATCAAATTACATTTTTTGGCATTTTATGGCAATTAAACTGGAATTCCGCCAGTCGTGCCTCTATTATCGCCTGCCATGGTCCAGTCCAGACGCCTTGGTACGGAACCGGTACCGGATTGCATGATATTTCTCCGGTACATCAAATACGACCGAAGGAAACATAACCAATGCTTGGAAATGATGAAGTTACATTTTTTGGCATTTTATGGCAATTAAATTGGAATTTTGCCAGTCGTGCCTCTATTATCGCCTACCATGGTCTAGGCAGAATGCCTTGGTATGAAGCCGATATCGAATTGCATGATATTTTTCTAGGAAATCAAATACAACACAAGTAACCATAACCAACGCTTCGAAATGATCAAATTACATTTTTTTGCATTTTATGGCAATTAAACTGGAATTCCGCGAGTCGTGCCTATATTATTGCCTGCCATGGTCCAGGCCGGACACCTTGGTACGGAGCCGGTATCGGACCGCATGATATTTTTCCGGGACATCAAATACAACCCAAGAAACCATAACCAACTCTTCGAAATGATCAAGTTACATTTTTTGGAATTTTATGGCAATTAAACTGGAATTCCGCATGGTCGTTCCTGTATTGTCTCCTGCCATGGTCCAGGCCTGACGCCTTGGTACGTAGCCGGTTTTGAATCGCATGATATTTGTGCGGGACATCAAATACGACCGAAGGAACCATAACCAATGATTCGAAATGATCAAGTTACATTTTTTTGAATTTTATGGCAATTAAACTTGAATTTCGCCAGCCGTGCCTGTATTATCGCCTGCCACAGTCCATGCCGGACGCCTTGGTACGGAGACGGTACTGGATAGCATGATACTTCTCCGAGAGATAAAATATGACACAAGGAACCATAACAAACGCTTCGAAATGATCAAGTTACATTTTTTTTGCATTTTATTGTAATTAAACTTGAATTCCGCCACTCGTGCCTGTATTATCGCCTGCCATAGTCCAGACTGGACGCCTTGGTACAGAGCTGGTACCGGATAGCATGGTATTTGTCCGGGACATTAAATACGACCAAGGAACCATAACCAATGCTTCAAAACGATCAAGTTATATGTTTTGGCATTTTATGGCTATTAAACTAGAATTCCACTAGTCGTGCCTGTATTATCGCCATCCATGGTCCAGGCCGGACGCCTTGGTATGGAGCCGATACCGGATCGCATGATATTTTTCTGGGACATCAAATAAAATCCAAGGAACCATAACCAACTATTCGAAATGGTCAAATTACATTTTTTGTCTTTTTATGGTAATTAAACTGGAATTCCGTCAGTCGTGCCAGTAGTATCGCCTGCCATGGTCCAGGCCGGACGCCTTGGTATGGAGCCGATACCGGATCGCATGATATTTTTCTGAGACATCAAATACGACACAAGGAACCATAACCAACGCCTCAAAATGATCAAGTTACATTTTTTGGCATTTTATGGCAATTAAACTTGAAATTCCGCCCAAGGCTAAATACGGGCGAGAGACCGATAGCGAACAAGTACCGCGAGGGAAAGATGAAAAGGTATTTGAAAAGAGAGTCAAAGAGTGCTTGAAATTGTCGGGAGCGAAGCGGATAGGGGCCGGCGATGCGCCGCAGTCGGATGTGGAATGGTGTTGAGCCGATCCCCCGATCGACTCGGGGCGTGGACCAACGTGGATTGTGGCATGATGTTTCTTCGGGACATTAAATACGACACAAGGAACCATAACCAACGCTTCGAAATGATCACGTTACATTTTTTTGCATTTTATGGCAATTAAACTGGAATTCCGCCACTCGTGTATGTATTATCGCCTGCCATGGTCCAGACTGGACGCCTTGGTATAGAGTCGGTACCGGATAGCATGATATTTCTTCGGGACATCAAATACGACACAAGTAACCATAACCAACGCTTCGAAATGATCAAGTTACATTTTTTGGTATTTTATGGATTTTAAACTGGAATTCCGCCAATCGTGCCTCTACTATCGCCTTCCATGGTCCAGGTCGGACGCCTTGTTATGGAGTCGGTACCGGATCGCATGATATTTATCCTGGACATCAAATATGACCCAAGGAACCATAACCAACGCTTCGAAATGATTAAGTTACATCTTTTGGCATTTTATTGCGATTAAACTAGAATTCCGCTAGTCGTGCATGTATTATCGCCATCCATGGTCCAGGCCGGACTCCTTGGTATGGAGCCGATAACGGATCGCATGATATTTTTCCGGGACATCAAATACAACCCAAGGAACCATAACCAATGCTTCGAAATGATCAAGTTACATTTTTTGGCATTTTATGGTAATTAAACTGGAATTCCGTCAGTCGTGCTTGTATTATCACCTGCCATGGTCCAAGTCGGACGCCTTGGTATGAAGCCGGTACCAGATCACATGATATTTTACCGGGATATCAAATACGACCCAAGGAACCATAACCAACGCCTCGAAATGATTAAGTTACATTTTTTGGAATTTTATGCTAATTAAACGGGAATTCCGCCAGTCGTGTCTGTATTATCGCCTGCCATGGTCCAGGCCGGACGCCTTGGTACACAGCCGTTACCGGATTGCATGATATTTTCCTAGGACATCAAATATGACCCACAAAACCATAAACAACGCTTCGAAATGATAAAATTACATTTTTTGGCATTTAATGGCAATTAAACTAGAATTCCGCCAATCGTGCATGTATTATCGCCTGCCATGGTCCAGCCCGGACGCCTTCGTACGGAGCCGGTACCGAATCTCATGATATTATTTCGGGACATCAAATACGACCCAAGGAACCATAATCAACGCTTCGAAATGATCAAGTTACATTTTTTGGCATATTATGGAAATTAAACTGGAATTCCGTCAGTCGTGCATGTATTATCGCCTGCCATGGTCCAGGTTGGACGCCTTGGTACGGAACCGGTACCGAATCGCATGATATTGTTCCGGGATATCAAATATGACCCAAGGAACCATAACTAACGCTTTGAAATGATCAAGTTACATTTTTTTGGCATTTTATAACAATTAAACAGGAATTCCGACAGTCGTGCCTGTATTATCGCCTACCATGGTCCAGGAAGGACGCCTTGGTATGGAGCCGATACCGGATCGCATGATATTTTTCCGGGACATTAAATATGACCCATGGAACCATAACCAATGCTTAGAAATGATGAAGTTATATTTTTTGGCATTTTATGGCAATTAAACTGGAATTCCGCTAGTCGTGCCTGTATTAGCGCCTGCCATGGTCCAGGCTGGACACCATGGTACGGAGCCAGTACCGGATCGCATGATATTTGTCTGGGACATCAAATAAGACCCAAGGAACCATAACCAGCGCCTCGAAATGATTAAGTTACATTTTTTGGCATTTTATGCCAGTTAAACTAGAATTCCGCCAGTCGTGCCTTTATTATCGCCTGCCATGGTCTAGGCCGGATGCCTTGGTACACAGCCGTTACCGGATGGCATGATATTTTTCCGGGACATCAAATATGACCCACAGAACCATAAACAACGCTTCGAAATGATCAAATTATATTTTTTAGCATTTTATGGCAATTAAACTGGAATTCCGCCAGTCGTGCATGTATTATCGCATGCCATGGTCCAGCCCTGACGCCTTGGTACAGAGCCGGTACCTGATCTCGTGAAATTTTTTCGGGACATCAAATACGACCCAAGGAACCATAACCAACGCTTCAAAATGATCAAGTTACATTTTTTGGCATTTTATGGCAATTAAACTGGAATTCTGTCCAGTAGTGCATGTATTATCGCCTGCCATGGTCCAGGCCGGATGCCTTGGTACGGAGCCGGTACCGGATCGCATGATATTTTTCCGGGATATCAAATATTACCCAAGGAACCATAACCAACACTTCGAAATAATCAAATTACATTTTTTGGTATTTTATGGCAATTAAACTGGAATTCAGCCAGTCGTGCGTGTATTATCGCTTGCAATTAAACTGGAATTCAGCCGGATGCCTTGGTACGGAGACGGTACCGGATTGCATGATATTTGTCGTAGACATCAAATACGACCCAAGGAACCATAACCAATGCTTCGAAATGATCAAGTTACATTTTTTGGCATTTTATGGCAATTAAACTGGAATTCCGCCAGTCGTGCCTCTATTATCACATCGATGGTCCAGGCCGGACGCCTTGGTATGGAGCAGGTACTGGATAGCATGATATTTTACCAGGACATCAAATACAACCCAAGGAACCATAACCAACTCTTCGAAATGATCAAGTTAAGTTTTTTGGCATTTTATGGCAATTAAACTTGTATTGCGCCAGTCGTGCCTGTATTATCGCCTGCCATGGTCCTGGCCGGACGCCTTGGTACGGAGCCGGTACCGCATCGCATGATATTTTTCCGGGACATCAAATACGACCCAAGGAACCATAACAAACACTTCGAAATGATCAAGTTACATTTTTTGGCATTTAATGGCAATTAAACGTGAATTCCGCAAGTCGTGCTTGTATTATTGCTTGCCATGGTGCAGGCCGGATGCCGTGGTACGTAGCCGGTACTGAATTTCATGATATTTTTTTGGTACATAAAATATGACCCATGCAACCATAACAAAAACTGGGAAATGATGAAGTTACATTTTTTGTCATTTTATGGCATTTAAACTGGAATTGCGCCAGCCATGCCTGTATTATCGCCTCCCGTGGTCCAGGTCGGACTCCTTGTTACGGAGCCGGTACCGAATCACATGATATTTGTCCGATACATCAAATACTACACAAGGAACCATAACCAACACTTCTAAATGATCAAGTTACATTTTTTGGCGTTTTATGGCAATTAAACTGGAATTCCGCCAGTCGTGCCTGTACTATCGCCCGCCATGGTCCAGGCAGGACGCCGTATGGAGCCGTTATCGGATCACATGATATTTTTCTAGGACATCAAAGACGACCCAAGGAACCATAACCAATGATCAAGTTACATTTTTTGGCATTTTATGGCAATTAAACTGGAATTCTGTTAGTCGTGCATGTATTATCGCCTGCCATGAACCAGGCCGGACGCCTTGGAACAGAGTCAGTACCGGATCACATGATATTTTTTCAGGATATAAAATATGACCCAAGGAACCGTAACTAACGCTTTGAAATGATCAAGTTACATTTTTTGGCATTTTACAGCAATTAAACAGGAATTCCGACAGTCATGCATGTATTATCGCCTGCCATGGTCCAGGCCGGACGCCTTGGTAAGGAGCCGGTACCGGGTCGCATGATATTTGTCTGGGACATTAAATATGACCCAAGGAACCATAACCAACGCTTCGAAATGATCAAGTTACATTTTTTGGCATTTTATGGCAATTAAACTGGAATTTCGCAAGTCGTGCCTGTATTAGCGCCTGCCATGGTCCAGGCCGGACGCCTTGGTACAAAGACGGTACCGGATCACATGATATTTCTCCCGGACATCAAATATGACCTACGGAACCATAACCAACCGCTTCGAAATGATCAAACTACATTTTTTTGGCATTTTATGGCAATTAAACTGGAATTCCGCCAGTCGTGCATGTATTATCGCCTGCCATGGTCCAGCCGGACGCCTTGGTACGGAGCCGGTACCGGACTCGTAATGTTTATCTGGGACATCAATTGCGACCCAAGGAACCATAACCAACTCTTCGAAATGATCAAGTTAATTATTTTCGCATTTTATTGCAATTAAACTGGAATTCCGTCAGTCGTGCATGTATTATCGCCTGCCATTGTCCAGGCCGGACGCCTTGGTATGGAGCCGGTATCGGATCGCATGATATTTGTCCGAGATATCAAATATGACCCAAGGAACCATAACCAACGCTTCAAAATGATCTAGTTACATTTTTTGGCATTATATGGCAATTTAACTGGAATTCCGCCAGTCGTACCTGTATTATCGCCTGCCATGGTCCATGTCGGACACCTTGGTACGAAGCCGTTACCGGATCACATGATATTTGTCTGGGAAATTAAATATGACCCAAGGAACCATAACCAACGCTTCAAAATGATCAAGTTACAATTTTTGGCATTTTATGGCAATTAATCTGTAATTCCGCCAGTCGTGCATGTATTATCGCCATCCATGGTCTAGGTCGGACGCCTTGGTATGCAGCCGGTACCGGATCGCATGATATTATTTCGGGAAATCAAATACAACCTAAGGAACCATAAACAACTCTTCAAAATGATCAAGTTACATTTTTTGGCATTTTCTGGCAATTAAACTTGAATTCCGCCAAGTCGTGCCTGTATTATCGCCTATCATGGTCCAGGCCAGACGCTGTGGTACGTAGACAGTACCGAATCACATGATATTTGTCCGGGAAATCAAATATGACCCAAGGAACCAAAACCAAAACTTTGAAATGATCAAGTTACATTTTTTAGGATTTATTGCAATTAAACTGGAATTCCGCTAAGTCGTGCCTGTAATATCGCCTGCCATGGTCCAGGCCGGACGCCGTGGTACGTAGCTGGTACCGAATCGCATGATATTTGTCCGGGACATCAAATATGACCCAAGGAACCATAACCAAAACTTCGAAATGATCAAATTACATTTGTTGGCATTTTATGGCAATTAAATTGGAATTCAGCCAGTCGTGCCTGTATTATCGCCATCCATGGTCCAGGCTGGACGCCTTGGTATGGATCCGATACTAGATCGCGTGATATTTTTCCGGGACATAAAATACAACCCAAGAACCATAACCAACTCTTCGAAAGGATAAAGTTACATTTTTTGGCATTTCATGGCAATTAAACTAGAATTCCGCCAAGTCGTGCCTGCATTATCGCCTTCCATGGTCCAGGCCGAACACCTTGGTACGTAGCCGGTACTGAATCGCATGATATTTGTCCAGGACATAAAATAAAACCCAAGGATTCATAACCAATGCTTCGAAATGATCAAGTTAGATTTTTGGAATTTTATGGCGGTTAAACTGGAAATCCTCCAGCCGTGCCTGTATTATTGCCTGCAATAGTCAAGGCCGGACGCCTTGGTACGGAGCTGGTACCGTATCACATGATATTTCTCCGGTACATCAAATAAGACTCAAGGAACCATAACCAACGCTTCAAAATGATCAAGTTACGTTTTTTGGCATTTTATGGCAATTAAACTGGAATTCCGCCAGTCGTGCCTGTATTATCGCCTGCCATGGTCCAGGCCGGACGCCTTGTTACAGAGCCGGTACCGGATCTCATGATATTTGTCCGAGACATCAAATACGACCCAAGGATCCATAACCAACGCTTTGAAATGATCAAGTTTACTTTTTTGGCATTTTATGGATATTAAACTAGAATTCCTTCAGTCGTGCATATATTATCGCTTGCCATTGTCCAGGCCGGACGCCTTAGTATGGAGCCGGTAACGAATTGCATGATATTTGTCCGGGATATCAAACATGACCGAAGGAACCATAACCAACGCTTTGAAATGATCAAGTTACATTTTTTGGCATTTTATGGCAATTAAACTGGAATTCCGTCAGTCGTGCATGTATTATCTCTTGCCATTGTCCAGGCCAGACGCCTTAGTATGGAGCCGGTAACGAATTGCATGATATTTCTCCGGGACATCAAATACAAAC